>PVKU01005897.1:0-114362 GCA_004027475.1 Anoura caudifer | reverse complement strand
CCCTCTTCATTCCTTCTTAGCCTCTTTTCCTTTTCTTGCTCTTCCTGGGTGTTTTTTTCTACTTTGTCCTCCAACTCGCTGATCCGATCTTCTGCTTCATCGATTCTGCTTTTGATTCCTTCCACTGTGTTCTTCAGTTCAGAAATTGTGTTCTTCATTTCCTCTTGGCCCTTGTTGATAGTTTCTGTTTCCTTTTTTTATGTTGATATAGTTTGCAGTGAGTTCATTGCAGCTTCCCTGTAGTTTCTGGTAGCTCTTTGAGAGCTCATGGAGCTTCCTGACAAGCATTGCTTTGAACTCAAAATCTGATAGTTGAGTTGCCTCCATTTCATTTAGCATTCTTTCTGGGGCTTCCTCCTTTTCTTTTATTTGGGGATAGTTTCTTTGTCTTCCCATTGTTTGTGAGACTCTTCTTGTCAGCCTTTGCCTCTTGAATTTATCTGTTCTCGCTCCCTGGGTTTATGGTGTGAACCTCTGTGGTAGAATACCTGTGAGATTCAGTGGTGCAGTCTCCTTGGGGTATCCTGGTGATCACAGCTTCCACTGTTTCAGCTGTTGGGATGCTCCCTTTTTGGGTCCAACTCTGTTTTTTTCACAGTTTCAGGGGTTTTTTTGTTTGTTTGTTTGGGGTTTTTTGTTTGTTTGTTTTTTTGTCTCACCTAGGATCATGGTTGTGAGCTCTGGGTCTTCCACAAAGCTCCCTCCTCCAGTCACAGGACCGCCAGTTGCAGAGCTGCCTCCGGTCCCAGTCCCAGGGCTGTCTCCGGTTGCTCAGCCGCCTCTGGTCACAGGGCCGCCTCCAGTCACAGGGCCGCCACCCGGTCGCAGGGCTTTCTCCAGTCGCAGAGCTGCTTGCAGAGCCGTCCCCGGTCGTGGGGCCGCCTCCGGTCTCTTTGCCTCCTCAGGTCACCGGTCTTCGTGAATCGTTGTTGGACTCCCACACAAGTCAATTTTCTCTCTGTTTTGGTTTTTTTTTTTTTTCTGGCTCTATATTTTTGTTGTCCTTAATCTTGGTTTTGAGAGGAGGCACAGCATGTGCAGCTATGCCTGCATCTTGGCCTGAAGTCTCATTAGTAGAATTTTTAAATCATAATTCATTAGTTTTAGATTCTGGTAATGTGATCACATTTAGGCCTTAGACTCTCCCAAAGCCTTCTAGATGTTCGCTAATGAAGACCAGATTGGAAAGTAAATGAAAAAAATTCTTCCTAATGGCTAAATTTGTCATGAAGATTTCTGGGTATGAGTAACATAATATGGTTTATATACACGTGCTTTTTTATTTCATGGTTTTTATGTATGTAACAGCTTTACAGTTATGTTTCTAATTAATGATCTTTGGCATTTACTTTGCTATGTAGTAGTATTTATAAAGTATGCGTTCAAAGCATAAATGTTTATATAGTTTTCTTTTTTTCTTAGGAGTTCCTGTGCCACACAAGTTAGCCTTCTGGAAAGCGTATACAAAATGTTCAGGAGGGATGACCTACCTTCAAGTGTCACTCGCCAAGCGTATGTAGACCGTTCTCTTCTCACGCTGCTGTTGCACTGTGGCCAGGATGCCTTGAGAGAATTTTTTAGCAAGATTGTCGTGGATGCCATTGACGTATTGAAGTCCAGATTCATAAAGGTATCATCTATTATTAATTAAATGTTAATAAGAACTGACAGATCTCCTTGATCAGTATCCTTAGAATCTGCCATGTCGGGGCTTCTGGTCAAGATGATGGCATAGGTAATGTGGTCCTCTCATCCTTCCAAAACCACATCAGAATTACAACTAAACTACAGAACAACACATTGAGAACTGCCTCACCTCGGGCTGAACAGAAGCCCTGTAACTAAAGTCGTACCGAATAAACCTCCTTGCGGCTGGTAGGAGTGTGGAGATGCGGACCTGGCAGCTCCCACATCCACGCACGTCAGTTAAATGTCAGGAGGGATACCTCAGCTGCGGCACTCTCCTCTGAGGAGCAGGACGCGCTTGCTTTAGAACAGCCATTCCGCGCCTCTTCCAGCTTCCGGAGGCGTTCGGCAATCCTTGGTTGTGGCTGCATCACTCCTATCTCTGCTTGTGTGGTCACAGTGCCTCCTCTTTTGTCTGATCTCTCTCTCTGCCTCCATCTTATAAATATCTAATTGCATTCAGGGCCCACTGGATAGCTTCTTATGTCCAGGTCCTTTACTTCGTTTCATCTGTATAACCCTGTTTTGTCATATAAAGTCTAATTGACAGGTTCTAGGGATTAGGACATGGATATTTTTTAGGGGCTGTTATTCAGTTTAACACTGTTTACCTGCCCAAATGTTTCCACTTGTGAACTAGGTTTCTGTCACCCTAACCTCCCCCAAAGTCTAAACTCATCACAGCATCAACTTTTAAGTGCCAAATCTTATTTAAATATTATCAGCTCAAAGTCCAAAGTTGTATCATATAAATCAAGTGTAGGTGGGATTCTTTGTATGATCCCTTTTGGGGCATAATTCTCTCTATCTGTGGACCTGTGAAACTAGAAAACAATTTGCTTCCGTAACACAGTGGTGGAACCGATACAGAACAGTATAGAACCAAAACAGAGCCAGACGGTGATGGATATTTTTATTCCAAAACAGAAAGTGGGCACGTGAAAGGAGTTAGCGATCCAAAACCATCTCCGAATTCAGCCCGCGAAATTCTGTTAGGTTGCAAGACCAGAAGTAATGCTCTGTAGCCCGATGCTCTGTCCTCTGGACCAAAAGGCACCATCCTTAGAGTTATCTTTTTCCTTGAAGGTAGCATGTATTCACTGCTGAGTAGTCTTATCAGTGTGTTTCTTGCCTGTGGAATTTTGGGAGTACAGTAGCCTTTTTTCATTTCATCCAATGGTATTTCCTCCAGCATAACTTTCTCAAAAACTGTATGCCTGTCTTACATGTACCTGCAGATTTACTCCGTTAGACAAGAGTCACCACCAATGTCCGAGGAGTGATTTCATCTCCATTCCCGGTCTATGAAGCACATGCTTAATTTTTTCAACACCAGTCAAAGGTTGTCCTTAGTCCTCTCTCCAGAGCACAGTTTCCTCACAGTGAATCTTCTGATGCTAGCGTCTTTCACAGTGTGGATACACAGAGAATTTCCCGAGTTAATAAGTTCTGGTTCTTTAGCTTAACAGTTTTTACTTCAGTGTATCCTTTTTTATTTTTTTATTATTTATTTTTTTTTTACAATGGGGTAAAGATAGTTTCTTCAACAAATGGTGTTGGGAAATCTGTACAGATACGTACAAATAATGAAATTAGGCCACCTGTTTATACCATACACAAGAATAAACTCCAGATGGATTAAACACTTTGTTTATCAGTAGTTCCTTTTTATTGTTGAGTCATATTTTATTGTATGGATGGATGTACCATGGTTTGTTTGTTTTTTTTAAATTATTTTATTGCTGTTCAAGTACAGTCGTCCGCGTTTACCCCCCTCCACTCCCCCCCACCCCAGCCTTCTCCACCTCCCTCCTCTAATTCCACTCCCCCTTGGTTTTGTCCACGGGTCCTTCTCAGTGTATCCCTTATACCTCACATTTGATTTGAAGCATCAAAGAAGAAACCAGGAAGCACCTTCAGCAAATTTGTTTGTAAGTCTTCTCAGCTAAACATGCAATTGCATAGTTTATAAGTTCTGCTTCCTGCATAACCATAGACTCATATTCGACTAAGTTTACTGCCACTATGTAAAAAAGGTCTTACTTCAAGTTAGCAAAAAATATGTTTTGTATTTCCTTTTGAGACCTTGCAGCAACTACTTAATGCCCCTATTTCTGTGAAAGCTTGTTTATCATGACTGAGATATTCTCCAAGACACTACTGGCTTTCTTGCCATGCTCTTCACTTCCTTTTCAGCCCTTGCCGCCAACACCTTTAATGTCACCGTTTCTACCAACAATCTCTACGAGACGATCTAGGCTTTTGATGCCATATATTTTATCCTGTACCCGTCATCCAATTCCAAGGCTCCTTTCACATTCTGGGCATTTGTCACAGCAGCCCCCAACTCTTGGTACAGAAATCTGTTTTAGTTTCGTGAATCTACTAGAACAAATCACCATAAATATGTGGCTTAGAACAACAGAAACTTATTATCTTACAGTTTTGGAGGCCAGAAGGCCAAAATCAGTCTCACCGAGCCGAAGTAAAGGTGTTGCTAGGGCCTCACTTGCCCCACAGCTCGGAGTGTTCATCCCTTGCCTCCGCCAGCCTCTGGTGGCCGGTGGCATTGCTTGGCTTGTGAGTGCACCACACCGCTCTCTGCCTCCGTCCTCACACGGCCTTTTCCTGTCTATTTGGTCTCCATCTTTATCCCTCTTACTACACGTGGGTTTTTTTAAGGGTCCACGTGAACAACCTAGAATGTTTCTCTATCTTAAGATCCTTAACTTAATCATGTTTGCAAAGCTCCTTTTTTTGCCTTATGAAGTTATTTCCACAGATTCTGGAGATCGAGGTTTGGATAACTCTTGGCAGTGGCATCATTTAGCGTCTGCAGAACACCGTTGGAAATAGTGTGAATACCCAAATGGCAGATTCTTAAAATAGACTTCAGTATACATAGTTGAAATTTTTACTTTTTAAGAATTGAATTTTCACCTGCTGTTATTATACCTTCAATAAGGTTTTACACAGAAGTTTGATACCCATACTCTAAGCACACTACTTGGACATTTCCTGCTGCACTGAATATAACACATCAGTACTTAGGCTGGGCTGTCTCATATTGAAGCGATTTATCGTCTTCGCTAAAATTACTTTTTTTCAATTTTTAAAGTATATTTTATTGATTATGCTACTACAGTCATCCCAATTTCCCCCTTTGCCCCCCTGTGCCCAGTTCCCCCCTTCCCTCCAGAAATCCCCCACTTAGGTCATTTCCAGGGGTTGTGCATGTAAGTTCTTTGGCTTCTCTGTTGCCTATACTGTTATTTTTGATCTACTTTTTCCTAAGTAAGTCTCTAACATTTCATATAATAAGGGCTTGGTGATGATGAACTCCTTTAGCTTTACCTTATCTGGGAAGCATTTTATCTGTCCTTCAATTCTAAATGATAACTTTGCCAGGTAGAGTAGTCTTGGATGTAGGTCCTTTCTTTTTGTCACTTTGTATAGTTCTTGCCAGTTCCTTCTAGCCTGAAGTTTCTTTTGAGAAATCAGCTGATGGTCTTATGGGAACTCCTTTGTAAGTAACTGTCTCCTTTTCTCTTGCTGCTTTTAAGATTCTCTATTTGTCTTTAACCTCTGGCACGTTAATCATGATGTGTCTTTGTGTGGACCTCTAGGTTCAACTTGTTTGGGACTCTCTGTGCTTCCTGAAATTGTATGTTTATTTCCTTTGCCAAATTAGGGAAGTTTCATTATTTTTTCCAAATAACTTTCAATTTCTTGCTGTTCTTTTCCTATGATTTAGATGTTGGCCCTTTTGGAGATATCCCAGAGTCTTACTCTCTCCTCATTTTTTTTAATTCTTGTTTCTTCATTTTGTTCTGGTTTTTATTTCTTCCTTATGTTCCAAATCATTGATTTGAATCCTGGCTTCTTTTCCTTTACTGCTGGTTCACTGTGGATTTTTCTTTATTTCCCTTAATAGAGCCTTCATTTCTTCTCTTATGCTTTTGCTGTATTCAGTGAGATCTTTGAGTATTCTGACCACCGGTGTTTTGAACTCTGCATCTCATAGTCTGGCTACTGTATCACTTAAGCTCTTTTTCTGGGGTTCTGTTCTCTTTCTTCATTTGGGCCATGTTTCTTTGTCTCCTGATTTTGGCAGCCTCACTGTGTCTGTGTACTAGGTAGAGCTGCTTTGATTCTGTTTTAGCACACCTGTTAAGTCATATGGAGCAGAGCCTTGGGTATTTGCCAGGGTGGGGCACCCGTAGCTCTGTGTGGGGAGTGGGGGATAGAAGAAGGGACAGTGCTGCTGCTGGCTGGCTTCTGGGTGCTTGCCTGGCCCTTGCCCCATTTCTACTCATTTCACCCATGTCTTGTATGGGACCGGTGCCCCTTCAGCTGCTGTCCTGGTGGTGGTTCCCAGGGTGGATGGGTTTGCCTATGTACAGGCAGTTTCTTTCACCGCCCCAACCCCCACTGGGTTTATAGCCGGAAGTTATGCGGCTTTATTTTTCCAGATGCTGAAGCCCTGGGCTGCACAGTCTGGCCTGAGGCCAGGCTCGCTCGCCTGCCACTGCCACCTCGCGGCCGCTCTGCCGCTGGCTCGCCACACCGAGTCCTCTCCGCCCCAACTCCTCCTCCCCTCTGAGCGCATCTCTGCCTCTCCTACCCATCTGGATGAATGTAGCATCTTTAAATCCTGGGTTGTTGGACTTCTCTACAGTTCTGGGTGTTTTCCTAGGTGATTTTCTGGCAGTTCTGGGTGTTTTCCATTTTTATGTTAGTTGTGTTCCTTCTTATGGTTGTGCAGTGAGGCGAGGTGTGTCTACCTATGCCCCATCATGTAAAATTACTTTTTATGTAAAGGTCGTTGAGTAATAAATTTGATATCATCTATAAAATATTTTTCATGTTTGATAAGATCGAAGATAATCTATTTGTTATCTTTTCTTAGCTAAATGAATCTACCTTTGATACTCAAATCACCAAGAAGATGGGCTATTATAAAATGCTAGAGGTGATGTATTCTCGTCTTCCAAAAGATGATGTTCACTCTAAGGAATCCAAAATTAATCAAGTTTTCCATGGGTCCTGTATTACAGACGGAAGTGTACTTACAAAGACACTTATTAAGTAAGGTTTTAATGGATTTTATGTTGTATTTGCTATCATATTTTTGATACATATATTTGTATGTGAATATAATGTGAGTAAATGTTTAAGTTTATTTGAATACTGAATTTTATAGTTTTCTTGTTTTTCTTCCTGTGCACAAACTACTTTAAATGCACTTTAGTTTGTTATTGGATAACATTTTATCCTATACTTATCTTTTATAAGAACAAAAAAAAATTTATTGTTTTTCTTACCATTTTTCCCCTCAACAGTTCTATATGTATTTTAGTGTTGTGCTCTACGGTAACAAGGAATTTGGTGTATTTTATTTTTTTCTGACTATCATTTGAAATTAAAGGTGTGTTAAAATATTTTTAGGCAGTTGTTCTATAAAACACAAAGTAATCAAATACATTTTCTCTAAAACCAGCCTTCTAACGAGGTTCCCTCTTAGTGCATATTGAACACAGACATTGATTGGCTTGTCAGTTTTGTGTATCCAAAACAAATGCATCATTACTTTCCTCATGCCCTAATCCTTACTTTACCGCCTCAGTCAATGACAGGCCCACCACTCAGTGCATAAACCAGACTCAAGAGTGGTAGTTTATTTTCCCTTTATCTTCATCTCTCAACCCCCAGCCACACCCTGTCAGTCACCAGTGCATTTTTATCTCTTCAGTATTCCTGGAACCAGTGCCCTTATTTCATCCTTTCTGCAGCCTTGTTGTAGCATCTGCTGTTCTTGGGTGGACCACTGCCCCATAGTCTCCTTCATAATTATTCTCCTTGCTCCTAGGATTGTCTCTCTCCGCTCTGATTGCTAAACTTCCCTGCCTAAAGGCCTTCAAAGGATCCTTATCTTCAGTCGTAGGGTTGACAAACTTTTTTTGCAAAGGCCCTGATAGTAACTATTTTTTTGCTTGGCGGCCATCTGGTCTCAGTTGCAAGTATCATGGGCATGGCTGTGTTCCAGTAAAACTCTTTTCAAAAATAGATGGTCACCAGGGAATGGTTGGTGACTGTAACCTATAGGAAGAAGTCCAAGCTCCTTATTACCGCAGGTGCGGTCTCCCGGGATGCACCTCTTTCTGTCTGCTGCTGTTGCCCACTTTATCCTTGGAACGCAACCATGCAGCTGATCCCTTTTTCTAAGTGACGCTCTTTCTCTGCTTATAATGCCTGTGTACGTTTTCCTGTGGATAGTTTGTAATTTGAAACTCGGATATTTCTTCTTAAAACTTCTCTTGTTTGGCTTCTTGGGCTGGACTACTTTCTGTCTTTACTTTCTGTCTTCTTGCTTGCGTTTCTTACCTGCCCGGGCCTGTTACTACCTCTGTGCTCACTGCACCGTGGTGAGGTCCGCAGACGTGGCCTTCACCCTGAGATGCGCGGGGTGCAGTGACTTGCTTCGTATTCTGTTCCCAGTGACTAGTACTGTGTTGGGTGCAAACCTGACACTCAGAAAAGGCTAAACCGACCTGAAATCATGTTGTCCGGCGTTGCTGCCCTTGCGCAGCCGCCTCCCTGTTACACGAATTAATTGCTCGCTCGGATCTACTCTGCAGACTTTGCTATGACGCGTTTACGGAGAACATGGCAGGTGAGCATCAGCTGCTGGAGAGAAGACGGCTTTACCATTGCGCGGCGTACAACTGCGCCGTTTCTGTTATCTGCTGCGTCTTCAGCGAGTTAAAATTTTACCAAGGTTTTCTGTTTAACGAAAACCCACAAAAGGTGAGCCTTTCCTGGGGTGTTCAATATCGCTGTCATTATAGGGCTTCAAAAGGCAGATTACATCAATCAAAGTAATATCATGATTTGCACCTTCTTATAACACTGTAGATGAAGTTTTTTGAGCTCCTCATGTATAAAGCTGAAGCGCTGCTCCATGAGTTATTAATTTTGTAGTTGCACCAGTAGTAAGGATCTTCACCGCTCATATATTTTTATATCATTCTTTGAATTCACAGAACTTGCTTATCTTTGAAAATCTGATAGACCTGAAACGCTGTTATACATTTCCTATAGAAGTTGAGGTGAGTGAGATTTTTAATGGTCTTTTCTAAGTTAAAATGCTTACCAAGTACTTGTAACAGAAAAATACGTATTATACTGAACACATTAAATTGCCAGTACTCTGATCTGCTTGAAACTATAAAAACTGATAGTTTCAAGTGGTTCAACCTGAGTACATCTTCAAGCAACTATGGTGAAATTCATTAACCTTGTGTTTTCCTTTTCTTGACTTGTAAATAAAAGATAGTGCCAATAAAAGAAGGTGCTAGGACATATCCCAGAAGTTGTTTTCTGAGTAAATTCCTCTGGTCAATGAAATTGAGATCCATCTGGATACAGAATTATGACCCTGTGGCCCTGCCTGGGTTATTTGGCAGGATAATGTGGGTGCCGTGAAAAGTCATGGGGATAATTGCAAAACTTGCTCTGGCAAGTGTGATGAACTTGATTTGGCAAAGCTAGGTTTGATGTAAGACCCTAAGCAGTCAGTGGAAAGGTAGCAGCCGCAGCCCTTCTCGGCCCTCCGGAAGGCGGAGTGGGGCAGAGGGCCAGAGCTCATGCCCCGTGTCCTACTGAGCAGAGCTGGGCCAGGAGCTGTCACCGGCGCATCTCTGCGCGGCTGCTAACCTCGACCATGTCTTGGTGGCTCACGAGTCCCCTGAATGGTTGCTTCCTGCGGTGTGCCCTTTTGGAGCAAGACTGGGAACCTTTTTTCTAGACATATGTTCAAAGAACTAATCAGAAAATAATAGCACTAATTGATTAAGCATTCAGACGCTTGCTGTATTACCTCTGAACTTTACAGTAGCATTGTTGGTGCTATGATGTATCATCACCGTATAGTGGAGGAAACTGAGGCTCACAGGTCAGGTACAAACTGTTGGTAATCCAGGCATGTGGTGATAGGAGCTTAGCAAGCACTGTGGCACACTCGCCTGTCTTTCTTTGTAGATGTTTTTGAATACTTACGAATTAGAGAAAAGTTTTATTTAAAAATTAATTAATTAATTTTTGCCAGATTGCTACTAAGTAGAAAACAGATGGCCATGATTCTAACAAGTTTTAAACTGTGTATTTGTTTTGCCTAATAGGTTCCTATGGAAAGAAAGAAAAAGTACATTGAAATTAGGAAAGAAGCCAGGGAAGCAGCAAATGGGGACTCAGGTAGGATATTTGCAAAATAATGGGAAAGATTCTGGTGCTTGGTATTTGTTACATAATAGAAAATGCCTTAAATATCCCAGAACATTGAAATTCAGTTTGGAAAATTTTTAAGTGGTGAATGGAATTGTATCCTGAAATAAATGCAATCAGCTAAACTTTAACTGCGTAGAAAGATTTCTAAGTGGCCTCAGGGGACTCGGATATTATACACTTTTTTTGAAAGTCCAAGATTGGCTTGGTGTTTAGTTGTTTGCATATGGATTCTTTAATTAGGTATGTTTAGAAATGTCTGTGAAAACTAGCAAGTCCCATCCTGCCACAGCTCTCAGTAGCTCCTACCTCCCGGCCTGTGCCTGTGAGCACGGGGCTCACTTTTGCCTCCCTTTTCCTGTGTCTTCCCTCAGCCTGAAACCATCTTGGCCCGAGATATCAGCGTGGTTTATTACGTTTTGTTTCATGCCAGCTCCTGAAGGAAGTCCTCCCTGGCCTCCCTATTTAAAATTAACCCTCTCTTCCGTCCACATGCTCTTTGTTTTAATTTCCTGCTTAATTTTTCTGTATAGCTTTGTTTTCTTGAGGATAAAATTTGGACCAGTTTTCTTAATTTCTTACATATTTAGGATTAGTTATTATTTAGTAGTTAGTATCTTTTCCCACATTTATGCTACACTTCATGGGCAAAATGTACATCATCAAAATTTTAAATGGAGAGAAATTCTCTTAATGGTATATCTAAGAATTGGATCAAGTTGAACTTGATTTCTTTGTCCATGGCAGCAGAGAATAACTGGTCAATGATGAGAAAAACAAAAGGGGTCTTTTCCCCATTTTTTTTGTGCTTTGTTAATTTGGGTAATGAGTCGAGAATCCCAGGACTGATGAAAGGCTTAGTTGACAGTAGCCTTTAGTTTTAATATTATATGAGCTTAGAGAAATGTATTTCTAACTACATTTGAGTAAGTGTCTTTCTTTTTACTTATATTTCAGGTGGTCCTCGTTACATATCTTCCTTATCGTATTTGGCAGACAGTAGCCTGAGCGAGGAGATGAGTCAGTTTGACTTCTCAACTGGAGTTCAGAGCTATTCATACAGTTTCCAAGACCCCAGATCTTCCTCTGGTCATTTTCAAAGACAGGTGATCACATTTCACATATTAAAATATAGTGGCATTTGTAAAGGAAGAAAGGCTTTGTGTTTTACAGGAAGCCAGTTCTCTGTAACAGTCCTCGGAATAGCATTAGTTTGGAGAATTTTCCAAGGTCCAAGGCCCAGCCTGTCTGTCCTCAGCAATCTGATTTCATCAGCAGAGTAAGGGAACTCTCTCTCCAAGGGCTCACTCACACTAGCCAGTCTCCCTGAGATTAATGTGTTAAATTAAAACTGCATTTAAGGGGCCCCAACGAGAAGGATAATGTTAGGTCAGAATCACTCAAGAAACCAGACAGACACAGCGAGCTAAGGAGCAGGATTTGTTAGCGGGGAATAGGAGGGCAAGGGGAGCCAACCAAGGGAGGTTAGGACTTGCTTGGTTGTTCTTAGGGCAGGGTTTTTAAGTGCGAAAACCCGCGAAGGGTAACTGGTTAGGGCGTCATAGTCTGATTGTCTAGAGCTGGTTGCTGGGTGCCATTTCTGCGGACTGTTGTTCTTGATACATCTTGTCACGCTCAAGTGAAAGCTGCATCCTGTGATGGCGGATAGGCCAGCCCCAGACCCCAGCCTTAGCCAGGCGTCTGTTTGTCCTGGGTAGGGCTGGCAGCCGGTTTCCCAGGCTACGGTTTCCCACGGCACAGTTTTCCCTCCCGCCTGGCGATTTTCCATTCCTCCTGGGCCCACCCAGGTCGGTCCGATAACTGCCGTAAAGACTGAAATGTGGGTGCCGATGTGCTGTTGCCATCCCTCTCTAGAGAGATTGAAGAAGCTTTTCAGATATGTGATATTATCAAGCAGAGATGACTGAATGTGTCAGTTTTGACCAGTGATAGCTTAAGTCTTATCATCTGTGGCATCCTGTCTGCATCCCAGTAGGAACTCATTCGTCAACATTCCTTCATGACAGTTTTAGCCGCCTTTGAAATTATCTGTTTTGATGTTGTAGGTGGGTAGGACTAGTTTACCTGTGTGTGTTCATTTTCCATCTTTCTTACTAGTCTTTATTTTGAAAAGTAACATGCTTTTTTTTTGAGTTTTGGAACAATTTCTAACATAGACAAGTGTTGCAACCCAGGGACATTGCTCAGGATTCGCCTGTTGTCTCGTTACATCCTTTAGCAGAGGGATCCAGTCCAGGACCATGAGATACACCCAGCTGCCACACTCTGTAGTATCCCTGTGCTACAGTGGCCCTAGGTTAGTGTTTGTCTAATGCTGTCTCATGAGGAGACTAAGAATTTTCAAAGGAATATGAGTCTCCAGTTTTAGATCTATCTAGTCCTGGTGAGGAGCATGTTGAAAAACAATGATTCTGAGTAAAAACATTGTTGAGTAGATCTGAATGCAGTCAAATATCGTGATTAACTCCTTTGACACCTTACCAGGTATGTGGAAATAGAACGTTAAGATTGCTGTGATTGATTGCATGGCCCATGAATGCTGTTTTTTCTTGTCACATGTAATGCTGATTGTGTATAAAATTTTCTCTTTCAATGGTTCTTAGTCCTGCTGTGCTAAAATATGATACTACTTTGTATCATTTCTAAACCCTCAATTTATAGAAATCATCCATTGTCTTTGGGAGGAAGTGGACCCTGGGCACAGTGGTCATAGAGGAATGCATTTCCAAATACAGCTGTTCCTCTTGGAATGTGACAGTCCGGAAGAGTCACTGCCACCAGGGCAGACAGAATTAAAAATTTATCTGTGGCCATTTTTAGTCCTCTTTCTAGTCAATCCTGCAAGCACTTTGTAGCCCCAAGCTGTCTAAAAACTTCCTCTTAGGATTTCTCAAGTCTGTATTTCCTGGAAGTTATCTGTGCTGGAAAATACCCAGGTCAGTTGTTCAGCCTCTGTGTGTGCATCTGTCTGTGAAATATACTAAATGTGTCTGTCAGACCTCAGTTCATCATTACACATCATTTTATAATAAAATGATTTTCACTGCTGTGTTTTCTCAGAGAATTTTAAGGTCAAGAATAGTTTAACAGTTTTGTTCTACTGATTAAGATTTCAAGGCTAATTAAGGACATTACAAAGATTTTCGGAGAAAAACTTTTTTCAGTTTATCAAGGAAAAACAGTAGGTAAACATTTAGCTTATAATTGTACTTTTATAGTTTCACTTTCTCCATAAAGTGGTAACTAAGAATCCTGAGACTATTGCTCTCAAGGTGCTGAGGGTCCTCGGGCCTCCGAGACACACACCTTTGTAAAAATGTTTGTGTTGGCACAAAGCAGCGTGTTATGTATTTTTGTATGCTGTGTGTGACCCCAAGGGAGTGACCACATAGACAAGGGTTAGAGGGGAAATAGAATGTAAGGAAGACGTGATGAGGTCCTGTTTATTTTTTGGTTGTTTCTTATAATTAATAAGAAAATATACCAAGTACATTTGATATTATTATTCTAATTATCATTGTTACTTAAGTGTGCATTTCATGATATTGTACCCAAAATCAGAATGTCGTGTACACTGAAATTTAACCGTGTCCTTTCCATAATTGGATTCTTACCTTTTTGTAGGAACATAAAGACCCCAAGATCCAAGGTGATTTCCTGGAGTTAGAGATGGATGAACTCAATCAGCATGAATGTATGGCAACCATGACAGCCCTGATTAAGCACATGCAGAGAAACCAGATCCTGCCTAAAGCAGAAGAGGTCTCTTTTCCTGCTAATTTTTCATTGTCTCACTGAATATTGTTCATTGATATCATATTAAGAAAGAACATTTACTAACAAAGACTAAACCATATTCCATATCATATAAACATGATTTTTGCTGCTCATCTTTCACTTTGTCATTGTTGTCTCATAATGTCAAAATATGAGATTATTTTATTCTACTTTTCAATGTAATTTTGAATGTCTCATTTCAGGGTTCCATGCCAAGAACTCTTCTTCCTTGGATGAAATTTCTTCATGACAAACTAGGAAATCCATCAGTATCATTAAACATTCGTCTCTTCTTAGCTAAGCTTATTATTAATGCAGAAGAAGTAAGTGATTTATTATTTCTTTAGGTATTCTTTGCATCTCCTTCAAAAAGCCCGCAGCAGAGAGAGGTGTTAAAGTGTTCTTTTTACGAGTGCTCATGATGGCAGCTTTCCCATGGCTGCCACCCTCCTAAGTTCGTAGTAGCAAATAAGGTGGCAAAATTACTCCTCTTAACTCTGTGTAAAAAAATAACCTACTGCCTTAGAAGGCTGCTGAATTTATCATTTGGTCACGTATAGCACTGTGCTAGGGAGGGGTGTCTCTCACTGGTGGGAGTTAGGATAGGTCTTTAAGAGAGCCCTTGAGTTAAGCGCTGGGAGGTAGCAGTGGGACGTGGCATCGTGCACAGGAACGGCAGGGTGAGCAGGGTGGCCTCTGAGAGGGCCAAGCATGTCTGCTCCGACCACACGGGTTCCAGGCCTGTGGTCCAGAGGGACAGCACGAGTGGTATGGCCACATGTCTGGGGGCAGGCGAGCTAAGTCGGCCTTGGGGGTCCGTACGAAGGGTCTGGCTCATTCACTGAGTGGTGGAGAGCCACTAGGACAGGAGGACAGGACGTCCTTCTAGGCAGTTCTGTGAATGCGAGGCTGTCGGGAGGTGCTTGGAAGGGCTGACCCGAGACTGCAGCAGGGCCTGTGTTCCTCAGGGTGCACAGAGCTTTCTAGCTCCCCCAGAGCCTTTTAGCTCCTGGGGCTGCCATAACATAGCTCTTAGAGGTACCGCAAAACTGGATAGCTTAAACAGGAGAAACTGAAAGCCAGAGTTCAAGTTCAGGATGTTGGGAGGGTTGGTTCTTTCCGAAAGCTGTGAGAAAGAATCTCTTTCAGGCCTCTCGCCCAGTGGATAGTGGCCTCAGGTATCTGTCAGCAAGGTGTTCCCCATGAGCCTTCACACTCTTCCCCTCTTTGTCTGTCTCATGTGTACAGTTTTCCCTTTTAACGAGGACACCGTCATTGGATTAGGGCGATTAGGGCCCTCCATGACCTCTTGATAATCTTCAAAGACCCCATTTCTAAATAAGGTCACATTTACAGGTCCTGGAAGTTAGGACTTCAACATTCTTTTGGGGGCCTCAGTCCAAGCCATAATAACACAGAGGTCATGTTTGCTTTCTGGCTCACATTCTTATAAGTACTGACTTGGTGGCTAGTGAAAAAGGAACTGGTGTCTTTGTTTCTTGGATGATGGCTTGGTAGGCTGGGTATGGGTACATGGTTTGACAAGGCAGCCTGCCCAGTTTTTTCACGCCTGTGGATGTGAGGTGCCACCGAGACAGCACTGAGATGTGTCCCTGGAGCGTTAAGTGTATCTGAAGATTCGGAATTATCAGGACAGTGGCTTTCACATGTTTGAGAATCTCTTACATTATGGAAGAAATATTAGAACTTGTATTTACATTTACATTTAAAAAATTATAACCTTTAATTTATCTATTTGTTATATTTTAATATAGTGAAGTTTGTATTTATAATTTAGAAATAAACCAGTACATGGAAAGTGTTCAGACATTGTTTACTTATGGGGGTGCATAAACAAAAAAGATGTGAGACAACATAGCTGTAAGCAGTGAGAGTAGGTAAGAAACGTGAGAAAACACTTTTTTTAAAGGTTGCAGAGGTTAATTCAATAACTTGAATCATACGTTAGTCTATTGTTTTATATCAAAATAGCATTCCTGTGCAATTTATAAAGTAAATGGAATTTAATATATAGGTACATTTTATTTAGATTTCAGAGACTTAAGTGTATGAAATCTTCTGCAATATAGGAAGAAGTGGGGAAAAAATTAGCCACCTTCACCTAACTTGCATATTCTCATTTTTCATATATCCTATGCATTGGCATAAAATTAAATTAAATTCTCTACAGCTGCATATTATTCAGATTGGACAATGTTGATACTGAATGACTTTGATTTCTATGAGCATAGTTATATCAGAAAGGCTTTAAGCAAAGAAAACATCAGTAATAAATTTCCTTCCATTATATTGTGGTTTCAGGGACCCATAAGGAGAGAATTCAGCAGAGAATCTGATCTGATAAATCAGGGTAATTGTTGGAATTTACATGTGTTTTTGATTTAGGTCATGTCATAACATAAAAATTTTAGCTGATGAAATATTAATCTTTCTGGATTAATATTTGAGTCATTCAAAACAGTTCTTTGATGATTGACTTTTAAATTTTCTTCTAGGTCTTTCGCCCTTATGCAAAGCACTGGCTTAGTCCCTTGCTGCAGCTGGTGGTTTCTGAAAGTAATGGAGGAGAAGGGATTCACTACATGGTGGTTGAGATCGTGGCTACTGTTCTTTCGTGGACAGGATTGGCTACTCCTGTAGTAAGCATGGGCACATCTTTTATGTAGTAATCTACCAGTTTTTTGCTACTATCTTAAATAGAGCATGTAAGAAATAATTCAAGCTCCTCTTAATGACTTAGAGTCATCATTCTTAGAATTAATTGTTGTACTGTTGTGGTGCTATTATACTGAATGGCCTTACACTGTTTTAGTTTTCTCTTGTCTGCTTTGATAATCCCTCAGACCTTTTATGTGTAAGCTATTAGATGTTTGTTTAATTTCGTTTGTTGCTTTTACCTGCAAGGAGTTTGAAATCTAGGGAATCAGTTTATTAAAGCATGAGAAATAAATGTCAGTAGACTTCTGCTGCGATTAAAGTCCCTGGATTTGGGGGCCTTTATTTTGCCAGCCTCCCTGCTCCCAGAGTGTTGACTGCGCCCCATAATGGCTGAGATCGCTCCTCGGGTGACCGCAAGCTGCATTGCACTGTTTTGTGTTGCAGCTTGTGGCCTTCGCTGGTACAGGTTTGTGTGTGCCGAAGCTTTTCCCGCTCACGTGAAAACGTTAGCACTAATCAGGTGTAAGAGTTTTCATGTAAGGCTATCCTGGGAATAGTCCTTATTCAATATAATAATGTACATCAAGCTTATACATGTGTTTGTGTCTGGATGTGCCTCTCATTTTGAAGTAAATGATATGTAGGTTTCTTAGTCTTCATGTGATGAAATAATTGTAGTTTGCTTACTAACGTGGAAAAGTTAAGAGAATGTTTAGTTTAACTTAGGAACCATTAGAAAAGATTGATTTAGATGTTAAGGGCTCAGCTGGGCTTGAAAGAGCTGAATTGCTTAGGTGGCAGAATAGCTGATTAAATCAACAGTGAGCCAAAGTGAAAGTCACAGTGAAGTCTTTAGTAAAAAAACTCATTGCAATAGTATATGCAAGAGGTTAAACCCAGAGGAAGCCATGACCATCTTGTGCCATTTTCCTCCCTGGGACAGCATACTATTCGAGGGTCAGATGGATCAGCACTGATACAGGGGTGATTTCTCTTTCCAGGGAGCCACTAATTAAAAACCCCAGCAGTTTTGCAGGCCCATGGAATTGGGAGGAGTGCAAGGGAAAAGGGCTGGGAGCTGAAAAGCACTGAGGACTGAGTCAGAGTAGGGAAGAGTGTCTTCAAGTTTTCCCTTCCTCCCTCCTGAGGAGGTTTGTAGCAGAGGCACCTGAAGAAGACAGAGACCTGGGAGGGAAGGCACCTGGGCTAGGAATGCACATGTATGGAAGAGTATGACCAGGCAGGGGGCCTGAGTATCTGACTGCAACTACCCTTTGAGACTGCGGTGTGCTGGCTGTGTTCCAAGTCTATTGCGTGTGTTGGGGGGTGGGGGGCAGGCAGCTGTACCCCTTGAGGCCCATCAAGGACAGCCTTTGTAACGACCTGTGGTCAGACCTGAAAAATCACACGCAGGCTTTTCACCAGGAGCCAGACTCCCCGGTAGAATACCACATTTCTCTTATAAATGGACTTTTGAATTAAAAACTGCTTTTTCAGAATGGAATGCTACACATTGATATGAATTTTTAATACCATTTCAGGGGGTTCCTAAAGATGAAGTATTAGCAAACCGATTGCTTCATTTCCTAATGAAGCATGTTTTTCATCAAAAAAGAGCTGTGTTTAGTCACAACCTGGAAATCATAAAAACCCTTGTTGAATGCTGGAAGGGCTGTTTATCCATCCCTTACAGGTATAAATTTACTAGATTTTGCAATATTGTTTAGAAACTTTAAAGATGTAGCATGTTGTAAATAGGGATTACAATTAAGTTTAATTACTTGAAATGGTAGAAGGAGTACTTATAATCTGAAATAGAACCCATCTATGAGGGCATAATGTTGCTCTCATAAAATCACAGCTTCCAAAGCTGGACACCGGAAGTGCTCTGCTTCCTACTGTAACAGCCCGGGGGTGGGCTGCAGACCTTCCCTTTGATTCCTTTCGGCACTGCCTTAGGCAGCATAAAACTTTCATGACATAAAAATGCCTATGGTCCAGAGCTAGAATAACCTGGATGTGAACAAAGAGGGTATTAGTCAGAAGGGTGTTTGATGTGGGACAGGAAAAAGTATTTCTTACCTTGAAAATTAGCTGTAGAAAATTGTATTTGTCTTCCTTCTTTTTATTTCATTATATGATAATCTACACTTTAATGCTTATGTTTCAGCTTAATATTTGAAAAGTTTTCCAGGAAAGATCCTAATTCTAAAGACAACTCAGTAGGAATTCAATTATTAGGCATCGTGATGGCCAATGACTTCCCTCCCTATGACCCAAAATGTGGCATAGAGAGTACAAAGTGAGTATCGTTTTTGCTTTGATTTTTTTTTTTTAAGTTAAAGTATACCTGAATTGGAAATAGACTGGTTTAATTTTGGTTTAATTTTCATAAGTTTAAGGGCCAAACCCATTTTAAATATTTCTATCTTAATTTAAATAGTTGGGTTTAGAGGTCATTTGGGAGAAGTATGTTAATGGAGTGAATGAGGAAGGTAAGTTTTTAAAAAATTAGTGTAATTTTTCAAGTACATTTTGGCAAATGAGAGGTGGTAAGTATCTTTTTTTCTTATTTTCTAAAGTGACATTTTTAGCATTTACCCCGGAAAGCAGCATGAGCCCCGTGAGACCCTTCATTATGGAGTCGTGACCCTGGCAGGGATGCCGATGGTCCTCGTGCGGCCTGCCCGGTCTGTTTTCACGTGTGGTTGCAGCCACATTGCTCCGCCCCCGTCAGGATGCCTCACGGGTCAGGGCGGAGTGACTCAGAGTCAATGTTCACATTGTGGTTACTCTCTGGGTTTCAGAATCTCCCTTCCGTGCTTTGCCATTTCTTTGGAAGTGTCTCACTCTTGTCTGGTTGGTCCTCTCCAGCGGTAACCTGGCATCATATACAAATATGTTGCTCAACACAGAGTTAACAGGAAATAGCTTATTGTTAGACAAGTTATTGTTTTGAGCTTTCATTTTCTCCAGTGACAACTCTACAGAGCCACAGTGGGGCCGAATTAAGTCCCTCTGGCCACAAAATCTGAGGGTACTGCATTTGTGCTCACTTTATTTTTCATTATTTTATTGTCCCTCTCTGTCTTGGTCCATGGCTTCAAGAGGGAGTCGTGACAGTATAATCACAGGCAATAGGTTTTTCTTCACTATAGTTTATATGCTGGATGCTGTGAAACCACAGTGAAGGTTTTTAGCGGGGGTTCCCCAAGAGACCAGCACAGTTACTGATGCATCTTCAAGTCCCTCGGGTCCTGCAGTCTTCTTGGTCTCCCTTCGTGTGAGGGAAGGAAGCCTGGTTACTGCAGTGTAGGCTACAGACGCTGCCCCTACAACACGGATAGCACCGCGGTCAGTCAGCACAGGATGTAGGCAGTCCTCCACCCTGCAAGTTCACTGGCCCATCCCTGTCTGCCTGAAAGAAGTTCTGTTTTTCAGCCACTCCAGTCTCCAAGCATCTCCAGGTGATTGAGCTAACGGAGCAAAGCAGTGCCTGGGAAACCCGCAGGGCCCTCATTCTCCATCCTCCTCTTCAGCTGGAGTCACCCCCCCTCTGTGTACAGTGTTAGGTTTTGCTCTGACTATGGCCTGTTCCGTGTGATTGAACGGACTGATGGAAGTGCCTTCCTGATGTCATGATGTCACGGCCTTAAATACATCTTCATATATATTCACAAAAATAATTCAGATCGCATTTTAGGTTTCATATTTTCTCAACTTTTTCTAATTAATGTAGTGCAAGGAGTAAAATTGTTATAACTTTATGTCAAACAAGAGAATGGATTATTTTATGCATATTTATTTTCTACATTGGTTACAGATACTTTCAAGCTTTGGTCAATAACATGTCTTTTGTAAAATACAAAGAGGTGTATGCAGCAGCAGCAGAAGTTCTGGGGCTTATTCTTCAATATAGTACTGAGAGAAAAGATGTGAGTATGTTGTGCAATTTTAAATAGATGCTTTTTCAATTTAAATTTGTCGTGACCCTTGATACTTATATCCTGTATATTGTAAGAAACCAAAGTGGGCATTCAGCATTTATTAATATTTTATTCTCTCCCCTACTGTATATAGTTCTCATCTTTTTTTTTAAGAGGGCATATGATTATTTTTGAAGACTTGGAAATTGGTTAAATATTTAAAAATTGATAATTTATTCTTTATTCTAAAGGTCAGATTATGAGTATTTAACCAGCTTTCATTCCTCTGAACTTGGTCTCAGAGTATCCTTTTAGAGAAAATTATCTAGGTAGATACCTGCTACTGTTATGGTTGGTGTTAAAATCCGCTGCTTCCGTTTTTTATACAATACAGCCATTACATGGGAGAAAATGCTTCCCAGGGAGCCTTTCTCGGTCTTGTGTGCCCTGACCACTTCACTGGATTGTGGAAAGTACCTTCTTGAATGTTTAAGCACAGTATACATTCAGAGTACTATAATTTTCAATAAAACATAATTATTAAAGAACTATGCATATATATCAGCTTGCATGGAAATTACGTTGTAACGTACTGGAAAACAGTGCAGTGGAATGATGCCTCCTGCCACGTTGCTCTTGTCACTCACTGTGGTACTTGTGCCCGGACTCTCTGTTCCAGTCTGTCCACAGTGACACACTCATCACTCCTCCTTGATTTCCTTTTGTCACTGGCTCTGGGACACTTCTTGACTCTCGTCCTACTTCCTGGGCAGTGTCTTCTCCCTTCCTTAGCCGCGTGTTTGCCAGGCCATGTCCGTAGCTGTGGTTTTGGCCTTGTTCTGCTTCGCTGCTCCCCTGCTGACCATACATCCTTATGGCTTTAAAAACCTCCTCTGCATTCATGACTCTCAAATTCGTATTTCCAGCCCATTTCCTCTCCTGAAAAAAAAAAAAAGGTGAGAATGGAGTCTGGGCTCCATTCATTGTCAGTGAGGGGAGGTCAGGAAGACCTGAGGGAACCCAGGGTGCCCCAAAATAGCATGTTGGACCCCCTGTCCCTTTCACCAGTTAGGCATTTATTTGGATTTAAAATGGAATTAAAATAAGCTAAAAGGAAATAGACCTCTTTGGGAAGATCAAATATATAATTTATTTAAGGATTATCAGCTATTTTAGTAAAATAAGCAGTTTTAAAAATTCAGAATAACTTTGTTATGACGTGATGCTAATGTCCCCTAAATGTTTGGCATCGGTTTACATAATTTTTCCTGTGGGTAGAGCAAATTACAGCAGATCCCAGGCTCAATCCCTCTTAACTTAAATTTCAACATAATTGGAGTGAGAAACACTTTTGTTTTGCATAGTTTTTAAAAATATATAAAATGGCATTGACTTTCTGTGTAGAAGTTGGGGGGAAGTGAAACATAAAGAAGTAAGAGTCACTCGTATTCTAACCGCTGAACTCCAGTCGTCAGTGTGTATGTGTGCATTCATCTTCGACTGTTGTATGCGTGTGTTGGCAGGCTCACATTGCTTCATAACTTTGGCAGGTACACATGTTGGTTACTCATATATTTTTACATCAGGTACTTGCTAGTTGGCTCCAGGCTCCTGTTATCAGCTAGAAACAGTACAGGTCAAGGGCCCCTCTGGGACCTGGCACTTGGTGAGGGGAGACAGGTAATTCACAAACAAATCTGTTATAATAGGTAGAAATGTATGATCAAGAGAAAGCAGGGTGTAGGGAGATAGTGACAGTTTAGAAAGAATTGCTTGAAAATTGTGGTTTGTGTGAATATTCCAGCAAAGACGTGAAGACTGGTACCATAAAATGAGTCTTAATCAGCATTACACTAATTTTAGTTCAGCTTCTTAAATGACCTGCTGGCCATGTTTCGTTGTCAGAAGGCAGCACTAGTCGTCTCTATCAGTCTGACATAGGACATGGGCCAGACACCTCCAGTGCTAGCAACACAAGTGTGTGTGTCCACGGCCTGGTTTCCCCAAACTCATGGTTCCAGAGCCTCTGGGGTGCTCAGCAGTTAATGGCAACCTGTGAGTGCTCCTGGGGCTTCCCGTGGTGCACGATGTTGGAGGTGGTAGCACCGACACTTAACTATTCAAGATGAACCTGTTCTCGGAAACTTCACATAAGTGTCCACCTTTGTATATCGGAAAAGAAACTTAATTTTCCAGATTCTGGAGGAGTCCGTGTGTGAAATGATTATCAAACAGTTGAAGCAACATCAGAACACAATGGAGGACAAATTTATCGTGTGCTTGAACAAAGTTGTGAAGAACTTCCCTCCTTTTGCTGATAGGTGAGATGCTGGTGGTGAAGGTCTGGTGGCAGGAGGTGATTGAAGTTGCCCTCTCACTCACTGGCCCTGTCCCCTGATTAGGTTTATGAATACTGTGTTCTTCCTGCTGCCGAAATTTCATGGCGTGATGAAGACTCTCTGTCTAGAAGTGGTGCTGTGTCGTTCCGAGGTGATAACAGATCTGTACTTACAGTTGAAGAGCAAGGACTTCATTCAGGTCATGAGACACAGGTGAGTGGGAGACCAGCCTCATGTGCTCAATGCAGCAGGCTCATAAAATGTTGATTTGTTCAGCTATTTCATGCAACTCAGAGAGCGCTTGTAGGTTTCCATGAATATGTTAATTATGTTAAATTTGTTAAATATGAATCTGAGAAAAAAAGGTAGTGGGGCCTGGTCGTCCTGCCTCCTCTTACCTGGTGCCTTGGGGAGACCACATCTGAGGCATTGTCTGAGGCTGTTTTGGGATGTAAAATGCACCCATTTTGCCAGGTAAGAGGCTTCCTTTTTGTTTTTGTTGTTAAAATTGTTCTTTTACTTTCAAAATTGCAATTTCCAGTAAGTGTTAAAAGGGAATGCTGTGGCCATTTAAAATATTTTTACTTCTCTGTACTTCTTTTCCAGTCTTGTCTGTATTCATATTTTTTACATATTGATAAATTATTGACAAATGTGTACTGTGCAAGTAAAAAAGAACGCATGTCATTGTGTTCTAATATCCTGCATTAAACATTTACTGAAAACCTATTGTGTGTAAAACACTTTAAGGAGGAAAAAATACAAAACACGAGGAGATAGGTGTGCACCTTCTCTAGGACCCAGACCGCACTTTAACCCCACATACAACACACCAGGTCTAACACATGAAATCATTTTGTTAAATCATGAACGTTTTTATATTTAGCTTATTTTATTTGACATTTTCATCTTTTAAAAAAAGTAAACTTTTAAATTTTGAATAAACTTAGATTCACAGAAAAGTTAAAAGATAGTACACATAGTTCCTATATACCCTTCACCTCGTTTTCTATCTTACATGATTGTGGTACACTGGCAAAAACTAAGAAATTAACACTAGTATATTACTGTTCACCAAAGCAGATTTTATTTGGATTTCACCAGTTTTCCAGGATCCAATCTAAGATTCCATGTTGAAATAATTTGTTTGTTTTTAATAATTTAGTCCATGATAATTATTTTAAGAATATATTTTTATATAAGCGTAGTATTAGCTATTATCATAAATTTTGAAATGTAGAACAGTGCACAAAAAAGTTAACCTGTCATATCTGAAAGTATAATAAAAATTGATAAATTTGTGTGTTTTTAAAATCTCCCTTATTATAGAGATGATGAAAGACAAAAAGTGTGTTTGGACATAATTTATAAGATGATGGCAAAATTGAAACCAGTAGAACTCCGAGAACTTATGAATCCTATTATAGAATTCATTTCTCATCCTTCTCCAGTGTGTAGGGAGCAAATGTATAATATTCTTATGTGGATTCATGACAATTACCGGTAAGCTCCACATTCACATTTGTATTATATTTCCTAAGGGAGAATTTGGGTGCTTTTAGCTATCTGAAACAAATTATAATAAATAATAAAAACATTTCAACGTATGAGTAATAATTAAAGCAAGTTTATTTTTGTGTATTGAAATGTATCCTTAATCGTTATTTTAACTTACATTACGTACCTGTGGTAAATATTCAAATCTTGAAATTACTGAGTTAAAAGTGTAATTTGTTTTTGCCCTGGCTGGTGGTGCTCAGTGGGTTGGAGCATCATCCCATAACCAAAAGGTTGTGGGTTCAATTCCTGGTCAGGAGACATACCTAGGTTGTGGGTTCAATCCACAGTTGGGTGCATAGGATTCTCCATCTGGATGCATACAGGAGGCAACCAATCGGTGCTTCTGGCATCTCTTGTTTCTCCCTCCCTTTCTCTCTCTCTAGGAGCAATGAGAAAATGTCCTCCAGTGAGGATTTTTTGAAGAGTGTAATTTGTTTTCATATCTATCTCTTTAAGATCTGACAAGATTAAGGAAATGAACTCTGCTGGGATGTCTTCCCCTGCAGGACCACTGTCACCCCGCTTCCATGGGACTCGGGCCACCTCCTAGCATTCCCGGGGAGCCCTCTGCAGCCCTGCCCCCACCACCTCCTCCCCCTCCCCCACACTGGAGACAGGGGCAGTCACTGAGTGGGCTCACAGAGGCATCGAAGGGGAGGGTGTTGGGGTACATGCCCATGAGAGTGGGTTCTCCTGTTAATTTGGAATCTAAATTCCATGGGGAAAGCCAGATTTCTGTACGTTAATTCTAGACAGTGTTACTGGTTTGAACAAAGGTGGTACAAGAGAGTATTAATGCGTTGTCATTTTTGTTATTTTTCTCAGAGATCCAGAAAGTCAAGCAGATGATGACTCCCAGGAAATATTTAAGTTGGCAAAAGATGTGTTGATTCAGGGATTGACTGATGAGAACCTTGGCCTTCAGTATGTGCTCCTCTTGAATAATTGGGCCAGAACCAATAAATTAGGGGTATTTTTTTCTGGACTAGCATAGTGTAGTTTTTAGCAGTTTTAGAAATGTATTTGCAGTATGAGCATTTTCTCTGCTTCTTGCATTCATAGTGTTAAATAAAAATGTGTTTTTAATCACATTAGACCTAAAAATCCTGACAAGTTACTTTAATATCAAACTCCTATAAAAGTGGTGTGGGTAAAGCTGTCTCTGCTAGTGCAGTGAATTAAAGCAGTAAAAACTGCAAAGAAAATCTAATGGCAGTTACTATGTTTGTCATTTAATTCAGGTAGTTGAGATCACACAATACATATTACTATTGAATGAACTGTTTGAAACCTTAAAAAATAGGAGGAAATTAATGTTACTTATACATGGAAATATGATGATTGTTCTCATCTAAAATGCCTACCCTAAGTTAGTTAGATGAATTTTTATCAAATACTAATTACATAAGAAGGGGTATAAACTTTTTGTATGATTCTAAATATTAGTTAATTTTCTGTTCTGCAATTTTGAATTCATGGAGCCTTTAAAAATTGCATTTGGATTTCATAACATATATAAATTACAAAGCCTAAACTGGTTTTTAACTAGTTTAAGTTTTGAATATTTTATGGCACTAGTTTTTGAAGTCATTGGTTTTAGCAAGGCAGCAGAGAATTGTATGTAATTTATTAGGATGTTTCCTCAGTTTCAAAATAGTTAATATTATGTGTATACTTATCATTAAAAATTTCCCAGGTAATAAAGACAAGAATAAAATCACCCAGTTTCTCACTGGTTAAATGTGCTAAAATTTTAGAATATTTCCTTCCTTTAATGCATATTATTCATAACTTAGACTGTACTGTTATACTATTTTAAATGTGCTTTCCCTCTACATTAAGCTTTATATAAATGAAAAACAGTGCCTTCTCCACATAACACTGTGTGGAGGGCATTTTTTTCATTTGCCGATATCTGAGCAATATGCTTTTTTCCTTCTATGCTTTTCAGATTAATTATTCGAAATTTCTGGAGCCATGAAACTAGGTTACCTTCAAATACCTTGGATCGGTTGTTGGCACTAAACTCCTTATATTCTCCTAAAATAGAAATGCACTTTTTAAGTTTAGCAACAGATTTTCTCCTTGAAATGACCAGCATGAGCCCAGATTATCTAAACCCTGTGTTTGAGCATCCTCTATCAGAATGCAGATTTCAGGTGAAGTATTGTCTCTGTAATAATAAATCTTGTAATGTTTCCTCTGTTGTCAACAGTTTCCAGCTGTGTTAAATCGGCTTTCTTTTTTTATTGAGATATAATTGACATGTACCATCTAGTTTCAGGTGTATAACATGACTCTCTGATATTTGTATATGACAAAATGATCACCACACTAAGCCTAGTTAACATCAACATGATAGTATTTTTTTCTTGCAATGAGAACATTTAAGATCTACTCTTTTATCAACTTTCAAATATATGTTGCATTATTAACTGCAGTCACAATGTTGTACATTACATTTCCATGACTTACTGGAAATAAATATTGGAGCTTTGTGCCTTTTCATCCCCTTGACCCATTTTGCCCATACCTCACCCCCACCTCTGGCAGCCACCAATGTATTCTCTTTATTTGTGAGTTCAAATATTATGTTTCGTTTTGCTATTTTTTTTAGACTCCACATATAAGTGATCATGTGGGTCTTTCTCTTACTTACTTTACTTAGCATAATGCCCTTAAGATTCATCCATCTTGTTGCAAATGGCAATATTTCCTTCTTTTTTGTGGATGAATATTATACATGTATATCACATTTTCTTTATTAGTGAACACTTAGGTTGCTTTCATGTCTTTTTTTTCTTTGATTTTTTCTTTTTTTTTACATTATATTTTATTGATTATCCTATTGCAGTTGTCCCATTTCTCCTCCTTCATTCCCCTCCACCCTGCACCCCCTCCCACCCACATCCCCCCCTTTAGTTCATGTCCATGTGTCATAAGTTCTTCAGCATCTACATTTCCCACACTATTCTTGCCCTTTCCCTGTCTGTTTTCTACCCACTGTCTATGCTACTTATTCTCTGTACCTTTTCCCCCTCTCTTCTCCTCC
The DNA here is from genome assembly GCA_004027475.1 of Anoura caudifer. Taxonomy (NCBI): domain Eukaryota; kingdom Metazoa; phylum Chordata; class Mammalia; order Chiroptera; family Phyllostomidae; genus Anoura; species Anoura caudifer. The sequence continues at coordinate 87,039 of PVKU01005897.1, read as the reverse complement.
CACTCCCCTGTTGCTAACCCTCCATGTGCTCTCTATTCCTGTGGTTCTGTTCCTGTTCTAGCTGTTTGCTTAGTTGGCTTTTGTTTAGGTGTGGTTGTTAATATCTGTGAGTTTGCTGTCTTTTTACTGTCATATTTTTTTTATCCTCTTTTTCTTAGATAAGTCCCTTTAACATTTCATATAATGAGGGCTTGGTGATGATGAACTCCTTTAACTTGACCTTATTATCTGAGAAGCACTTTATCTTCCCTTCCATTCTAAATGACAGCTTTGCTGGATAGAGCAATCTTGGATGTAGGTCTTTGCCTTTCATGACTTGGACTACTTCTTTCCAGCCCCTTCTTGCCTGTAAGGTCTCTTTTGAGATATCAGCTGACAGTCTGATGGGAACTCCTGTGTAGGTGACTGTGCCCTTATTCCTTGCTGCTTCTAGAATTCTCTCCTTCATTTTAATATTGGCTAATGTAATGATGATGTGCCTTGGTGTGTTCCTCCTGTGGTCCAACTTCTTTTGGACTCTCTGAGCTTCCTGGACTTCCTGGAAGTCTATTTCCTTTGCCAGATTGGGGAAGTTCTCCCTTATTATTTGTTCAAATAACTTTTCCACTTGTTGCTCTTCCTCTTCCCCTTCTAGTACTCCTGTAATTTAGATGTTGGGACGTTTAAAGATGTCCTGGAGGTTCCTAAGCTGCTCCTCATTTTTTTTTTAAATTATTGTTTCTTCATTCTTTTGTGTTTGGTTGTTTCTTTCTTCCTTCTGGTCCACTCCATTGATTTGAGTCCCAGTTTTCCTCCCATCACTATTGCTTCCCTGCGTGTTTTTCTTCATTTCACTTATTGTAGCCTTCATTTGTTCATCTAATTTGGGGCCAAAATCAACCAATTCTGTGAGCTTCCTAATCACCAGTGCTTTGAACTGTGCATTTGATAGGGTGGCTATCTCTTGGTGGCTTAGATGAATTAGCTCTGGGGCTTTGATCTGTTTTCCTGTTTGAGCCAATTTTCGTTTTGTTTTTTTGTTTTTGGTGGGTTTTTTTTTTTTTTTTTGGTCTGGTCATGGCTGTTACATAGCGAGGGGTGGAACTTTAGGTGTTCCCCAGGGCGGGGCAGCCCAGTCGCTGGGTTGTGATGCTGTATGTGGGGGCGGGGTCTGAGGCGGAACAATGGCACTTGCTCTGCTCTCTCTCGGATTCCAGTCCTTTCTGCCACTTTCCCCAAGCAAATTGGGCCCTTCTGGTACTGATTTCCGTGTGGGTGGGCTTATGTAGATTCTAGGACCCTGTGGGTTTCTCCAACAAACTTTCCTGTGAGGCTGGAAGTCTCTCCCAGCACCTCAACCCCCACAAGTGGTCTCATTTGGTGCTTTTAGGCTTTATTTCCCAGTGCTGGGGCCCTGGCTTGCGCAGTCTGTCTCGCTGCCTGTTTTCTCCTGGTTTATCTGCTAGCAAGTGTGTGACCACAGTCAGTCGCCTTGTGCGCCTCCCCTGGTCTGCTTGTTGCCTCCCCGCACGCTCCGTAACCGCCACTGTGTGCCTGGGGTGTGCCAACTGCTGCCTATGCGTCAGGGACCACTAGCCACTGCTTTTTCCTGCCGCCACCCCTCTCCCCTGGCCACCGACTCCACCCCTCTTACCGGTCTGGGTGAATTGTTGTCAGACTTCCGTACAGCTCAATTTTCTGTCTGCTCTGTTGGGTTTTTTTGGTTCTATATTTTTGTTGTCCTTAGTTTTGGTTGTGAGAGGAGGCACAGTGTGTCCACCTATGCCTCCATCTTGGTTGGAAGTCTCTGCTTTCATGTCTTCACAGCTGTAAATAATGCTGCGATGAACATGGGGGTGCAATATCCTTTTAACTTAGTGTTTTTATTTGTTTCAGAAAAATACCCAGAAATAGTATATCTGAATAATATGGGAGTTCTGTTCTTAATTTTTTCAGGAACTGCCACACTGTTTTCCATAGGGGCTGCACCAATTTACATTTCCACCAACTGAGCACAAGGGTCCCCTGTTCTCTGCATCCTCTCCAACACTTGTTTTGTGTCGTCCTGATAATAGCCATTCTAACAGTTGTGATATCTCATTGTGGTGTTAATTTGCATTTCCCTGATGATGAGAGATATATTTTCTTTTAATACTTGGAATACACATTCCTTTCTGAAACATTCGCATTTGCTTTACCCACCTCTGCCCACACTCCCATCACAGAGCTAATACTTCTCATTCTTTCAGCTTCCAGTTAAATTTCTCTTTCTCCTTAATGCCTTTGCTCCCTTCCGTCATCCTTCCTACTCACTCTGTACGTGCTGAGTGTGTGTTATCTCCTGGCAGCCTTACGGACTGGTATTTACACATTTACAAGAGAGTTCACTTCCTTTATGCTGAGCTCCTAGGCACAGCCTGCCTCTGTTCTGCATGCACTTGCATTCCTGGTAGCTTTCTCAGCGTTAGGCATGCGGTGAGTACTTAGAAAGGAGCCAATCATTTAACCTGTTGCAGTTGTGGTGCCATTATTGAGTATGTTCTTTAAGCCTTCTAATGCAGAATGTTAAGGAGTAGAAAAATGGTATTTCTCCCCCAGCACCAATTAGTTTTTCTAGTTGGCAAATAATTCTTATTAAAACTTCTAAATCTGGAAAGCGTCTTCAGCTGCTTTCCACAGAGATACATGCAATTATAGTACAAACGTGCTGACAGCACTGTTGGATTTTAAATAAAAATATTCCCATGTTGCTAAAGAAGGACCATTATTTTATTTGAAACTCTCTTACGTGCAGGAATATACTATTGACTCTGACTGGCGCTTCCGAAGTACTGTGCTCACTCCAATGTTTGTTGAGACCCAGGCTTCCCAGAGTGCTGCTCTCCAGGCTTGGGCCCAGGAAGGGTCCCCTTCTGCCCAAGGGGCTGTGACTAGGCAGCTACGGGCCACCCAGCAGCAGTATGATTTCACACCTACACAAAACACAGGTAACCCCCAGTCCGAATGCCTGCCTTCTGTGCGCCAGGCTTCTTACCTGTGCAGGCAGCCTCTGCTGCAGGAACCTAACCACAGTTAAGATAAGAGAAACAATACCAGGAAACAAGGATAAGAACCACAAACAAGGAGGTATCAGTCAAGGAGGAAAGGACTGAAACCCCTATAATAGTCCAGTTCTTAGAGACAGGAAGTGGAAGGGTAGTTTCCTTCCCCACCGTCTGGGGAAGGGGACGGTGGGGAGTTACTGTTCAATGGGTGTGACGTTTCAGTTTGAGAAGATGATGAAGTTCCGGAGGTAGCAGTGATAGTGGATAATTGTGATGGTTGCCCAACTATGTGAATGTACTTGGTGCCCTACAACTTTACATTTCAAAAATGGTTAAAATAGTCTCTGTGATGTTATGTATATTTGATCACAATTTTTTTAAAGGAGAAAAAGATTATTTTTCTGGAAAAAAGTTTTTCTAGACTGGAAAAACTGTTTCCAGTTTTTTCTTGTAAACAAAAAGTTTTGTTGGAAAAGAAAATTTTAATACATTATGGAAAATAAAAGTTTTAATGCATTATGTTCTGTCTCAGTTTTGTCCAGAAAAATCTGTTTAGTACATCAAATTCAAAACCTTGTATCTCAGAGGCAAAGTAGAGATAAACCAAATTTATTTACTGTTTATAGTATATTGTACTTTTCTTTTTCAAATGCTTCAACTGTTTCATTTGATCATCGCAGTACAAGTTGTAGAGTAAAATATCTGAATTATTTTATAGAAACACTTCAACATGTTTCCTTTGTATAAATTTTTTCTCATTCTATTGGTTCTAGAAGTAGGGGTAATTTGCATAATTACAGTGGAAATTTTATGACACTGATATTAGAAATCAAGGATCCTAGTAAATACAAAATACTATTCCTGTAATGATCATAGCAGCTTGAAGGCACAGGTGATCTATTTTCTGCTTTACAAATTAGAACACTCCTGAGCTGCCTTGGGTTGCCTGCTGGTGACCTCATGGAGCCTCCACCAGTGTCCTGCTGCGACATGACTGCCCCCCTGGAGGAGGTGTCCACAGTCACTGTCACAGGTGTGCACACGGAGGCCCCAGGGCCCAACCGAATGAAGGTCCCTTCTCTCATGCAGTGCTGTGGCAGTGGGGGCTGCCCTGGTGCAGTGGCAGTGGGGCAGGTGTGGCAGAGTTTTACGGTGCTGACACGCTGTGACATCTCTGGTTGTGCCTATTTGCAGACGGAAGGAGCTCTTTTAATTGGCTGACTGGGAGCAGTATTGACCCACTGGTAGATTATATGGTCTCTCCATCGTCCGATTCCTTGTCTTCCTCCTTACTGTTTGCTCACAAGAGGAGTGAAAAATCACCAAGAACACCCTTGAAGTCAGTGGGACCTGATTTTGGGAAGAAAAGGCTGGGCCTTCCAGGGGACAAGGTGGATGACAAAGCAAAAGGTAAAGTAAGCTTGCTGAAATTTGTTCAAAATGACCTACCCTCTGCGTTAGTGCAGAGGCTTAGATAAGGAAAGCGCATTTCTGATTGTATCCACATATACTTACAGCCTGTAGTTAAAATTTATTTTGGTAAATGTTGTCTGGGCATTTACCTTGTTGAAATTATGGTTTGATGTGTTCCAGAAAACCTACTGATAAATTGAACTCAATCCATTTATTTAGTGACTTTCCAGAACAGTAGGGTGGGTAAGGCACTAGGTGGGTGATCTTGGGGTGAGGCAGAATTAGTAAGCTAAGTCTCAAAGAGGGGGTTTGAACCCACGTAGAGAACAGAGACATTTTCCAGAGGGAGCCTCAGGAAAGACCTGCGGGGGAGGTGGCCTCTGAGACCAGTGTTGGGGGGTTCAGATGCGGAAGGGGAGGGACACACAGGACGGAGATGGAGGAGCACAGAACGCGTGAACATTTATTGAGAGCACACTCTGGCAGTGCACTGAGCAGTCCAATGAAACGATGCCTCGGAACAAACACGCTGGGAGTGAAAGTAAAGAGCGTTGAGAGAACAGACTGCAGGGTGTGGGGTGTGGCTTTAGAATGAACCCCGGGCGTAGGTCAGGAACTGAGCGGACACAGGCCCAAGGTCTCTGAATGACCTGCTGGGGATGTTTGTGTGGAGCAGCCTGTGGAATGCCCACGGAGGACGGACAGGTGGAGGCCAAAGCCACCACAGGTCACGGGAGGAAGGTGGGGTGGGAAGGACAAGGGTGAGCCCCTGGGCGGTGGCAGGAGGGCTGGGGTTGAGGTCGGTTTGGGAGTCCGCGCCTTATGGGAATTGCAGCTCCGGGGGGCTTGAAAACCCAGAGGAAGAAAAACAGGAAGAGAGAAACAGTGCTAAGACAGAAACCTGGGGAAATGCCAACATACGGGTTTAAACAGATACAAGTAAAATTAAGAGTGAGTGACAGTACACTCCTTTTTATTGAATTGTAGGAACTGAAAATTGCACACACAAATACTTACTCCCAACTACTCTTTTTCACAATTTCATACTGCACATCTGTGGCCATACACAATTCTCTAAATTTATTGTAGGAAGGTAAATCTACCCTATCCTTCTTTTTCTTCGTAACTGTGAGTTTGACGGAGAACTGATGAATCCACTCCTTTTCTTTTTTCCTCCACACTTGACTACTTCCCACCAGTCTTTTTTATTTACAGTCTTCTTCCTTTTCTGTTTTTTCATCAAACTAGTATATGATCTACCAAGAGTGCATGGTTCTCTGTCCTCTCTATAATTTTGACTATAGAGCCCCAAAGTTAAAAATGAAGTCCCAAAGTGACTGTCACCTTCCCATTTTTTATAAATTGTCTCTCTGACCCTTTACGTCTGCTTATCTCAAACCCATGTGCAGCTTTCTGTAGAATTGCTACAGATGTGTGTGCTTTCGGGGTAGTCTAGTTCACTCCTGGTGACTGCGAGTGACCAGCTCTGAGCTGGTTAGTTTCTTGGTTGAATTTCTTCACTGAATGGGGAATGAGGCTCAGAAAGAAATGAAATTGCTAAGAATGACAGGCGTTATTGTATACAACTCAAATTGTTGCAGTTTGTCCCTATCCACATTTTCAGAGTGAAAAAAATGTCCCGATGATATAAGTAGAATTGAGGGACCATATATAGGAAGATAAGAGGTGAAACCTAATTTTTAAATCATTTGCCATAAAAGTTTTATATGTGGATTTGAAAAAACTCAGTCATAGAACTGAGTAGGTGAATAAATACTAAGAGTAATTTGAATAATATACTTGAATCTCCTCATGTACCATTGTAGATTTAAAATAGTCCACTTCTTGTCTTCTTTAGGGTATATGTATTTTCTTGCCCAAAGAAGAACTTTTGGAGGTTTATAATACACAGTTAGTACTTACTTTGTTACTAATTACTACCACAGAAAGAGAATACAGTTTAAAAACTCAAATTGTAATCTAATTAAAATACCACTTTTCTATCATTTAATTTTTTGTTTCAGTTTCCTTTAGTTATTTGTATCAGTTATTTGTAATTCATGTAGTTTAAAGAGTCAACTACTTTTCCAAATCTTGTTAGAAGAAGTGAAAGATGCAGCCAGTTATACCATTTTAGCCATGTTTTTGGTGTTTACTTCCATCTCTCCGAACAATCTTTTTATATTTTTACCTTCATTTTCTTTCAGTATTAGTCATGCTTTTGGCTTTGCATCACGAACATTAAGGATCTGGCTCCCTCTTGCCCCACACCCCCATCTGTGTCTCTCTCTCACACACACACACGATGAGTTCTTTCTGTGCTTTCGTCTTCTGATATAGTTATGTCTTAGTCTCCCTTTCATCTGTATTCAGTTTCCTTTCATTTTGACTACATAAATAGTATTTGTGGTTGAACCATGAGTGAGTTGATGATTATTTTTCCTTTTTATACAATAGTTTTTTCTGGGCATTAATAATATTTTGGTTTAGAGGCTTAGATTTCTACATATTTATCAAAAATTTCCTCTGAGTTGTATAGTTTTATTGTATCCCAACATATATAAATTTTTCATGTTCTTAAAGAAATCTCGCCCTAGCTGGTGTAGTTCAGTGGATTGAGCATGGGCTGGGAACCAAGGAGTCACCGGTTCGATTCCCAGTCGGCACATGCCTGGGTTGCGGGCTAGATCTTCAGTGGGGGCCACATGAGCAGCAACCACACACTGATGTTTCTCTCTCCCTCTCTTTCTCCCTCCCTTCCCCTCTAAAAATAAATAAAATCTTTAAAAAGAAAAGAAATCTCTCCTGGAGCCTCTGAGCTGCTTCATTCCAGGGTGCTTATGTTTGGTGTGTCTTCTTAGCTGTCACCTGGAGACCTCCCCTACATCCTCAGGGTCTGTTCACCTTTCCTGATTCTTCTTCCTTTAGTTTAGTTCCTTTTTTTTCTTCTTCCTTTAGTTTAGTTCCCTTTTTTTTTTTTTTTTTGGTGGAACACCTCCTCAGCATCCCGAGAAAGGGGATCAGAAGCAATGAGCATCTTTGATGCCATCCATTGCTTTTAGTGGTACTCACACCTAATGGGTAGTTTAGCTACAGAATTCCACATATGAACTCACAGAAGTTTCCTAGTTCACAGGATTGAGAAACCTGATGTCATTCTTTTGGTTGATCCTTTATAAGAACTGGATCTTTTCTTCCTCTATGGATACTCTTATGACCTTCTCTTTTAAAACAGCTTTAGGAAATTTCACAAAAGTATTCTTTGGTTCAGGCCTATTTTAGCCCATTTTTTAGGGCTCTTTCAGACTGCTAATTAACGTTTCAGTTCTGGAATGTTCTTGGGCAATTGTGTTGATGATTTCCTTATCTCAGTTTTCCCTTTTTGGAATCCTGTTGCTTAGATATCAGATCTTCTGGATTATCCTTCTAATTTTATTGTTGTTTTGTCCATTTTGCTCTGTATTCTGAGAAATCTCTTCAAACTTATTTTCTAACCCTTGCTTTTATGTTAGGATACCATATTTTAAATTTCCATAAGCTTTTCTTCTTCTCTGAACATTCCTTCAGTCCTTGATCCATGATTGCAGTATCTACTCTTATCTTTCTGATAAATGATAATGTTTTCTTTTTTTTTTCCTGCATAGTCCAATTTCAGCAGTGGCTCATTTGCTATTGTTTATTTTGGTTTCTGTCTTTCATATTTGAAGCTTTCCTCATAATACTTGATGATTTTTGGCTTTTTGCGGGTGTTCCCAGGTAGGACACTAAAAAGGCATTTGGAATAGCTTGCCAACTGGGAGTGCGTACTGACTGGTCTTCACCGAGCAGAAGTCAGACGGCACCAGGACGCTGAAACTCATGTCACTCACTGTCCCTGTCTGCTCTTTCGTGCTGGCTTATTGTCGAGTGGCAAAATCTCAAATCTCTGGCCTGCAGGATAAAGGCCTGGGTGCAGAAGTCTGGGGACCAAGTGGGAGGAGGAAGCTCCGGATTCCAGGTGTCTCCATGGTCACTGTATCTTCTCTGCCTCCAACCCTGCTGACCTTTTTCACTCCCAGACCTTGAGTCCATTACCCCGCTCCACACCCACAACGCGGGGACTGGGCTTTCAGTCCACACCTTGTGCTTCAGCCTCGCTTCTCTCCCCTTCTCTGGAGGTGCGGTTGCTGCCAGTCCCTGAGCCTTTCAAGTCTTCCCCACTGTCACTGTTCTGGCTCATTCTCTCCACCACAGCAGCAGGAGTGGACTGAGCTAGTTTTAGCTTTTTGTTCTCTAGCTTCCAAAACTGGTCAGTTATCTCCACTGCATAGGCTTATGTCATTAAAAAGAAACAAAGAAGCCTCGGCTGCCGTGGCTTAGTTGATTGAGTGCTGGCCTGTGAACCAAAGGGTCACCAGTTCGATTCCCAGTCAGTGCACATGCCTGGGTTGAGGGCCATGTCCCCAAGGGGGGTGTGTGAGAGACAACCACACATTGGTGTTTCTCTCCTTCTGTTTCTCCTTCCCTTCCCCTCTCTAAAAATAAGAAAAAATCAAACTAGAAAAAGAAACAAACAAAAAAACAAAATATAAGTAAAAAATGGAGGTAAGCAAACAATCTCACTTTTATTTTAGGGGATTCTGGGAATGAGGCAGAATCAACTGTAAATGTTAAGTTGGTCAACTGTAACAACCTGCTTTTTATTCTTCAGGTACAGACAATTGGGCAGAAATATTAAGATTACGCAGACGATTTTTAAAGGACCAGGAAAAGCTCAGTTTGATTTATGCAAAAAAAAATATTGTCGAACAAAAACGAGAGAAGGTTTGTATGTTTCTCAAGAATTTGATTGGTTTGAAGTATCTATTTTATACTTGTACACTAAGGAAACAAGCTTTCTGCAAGATATTGGTTCCAATACTGGTCAACAAACCAAAATCACTGAAGCAGCACTATTTGACCCGAAGGTATTGATGAGCCATAGTCTCCTCTCACTAATGTAGATGTGAAGGGCATTCAGGACTCACTGATGAAGTTGTGGGAAATAGAAATGAAACTTGAGTGGGTCATCCCCTGAATCTGGTGTGTCCTGGCTCATAGGCACTGGCAGGACCCCATTTCTGCCCCTTCTTTCAGCCTCTTCACAGCTTAGATTTGTTCTCTCTGAACAACTGACTCTATGTGGTGGAACCGTGACCACCCATTGCTCCTGAATTTTACATGTTATAACTGTAGCTGCTGGGAAGGGATTGCCCCTCTCTCTGCTTCAGGGCCAGAGCCTTGACCCACCACTCTCCTCGGAGGTACCTGGATGGAGGGAATGGTTGGCCCAGAGGAAGGGGTGGGCAGGGCCAGGCAGAAAGACCAGCGCTACCTGTTGAAAGCAGTGATTTGAGGCACAAGCGTGGCATGAATTAACAGTTAAACCTTTTTCAGATTGTGGAAACAATGAAATAATTAATTTGCCATAGTTTTAGTCTTACTTCCAAATCGGTAATTATGATAAAAATTTTTAAGAAAAAAGACTAGATTATGAGTAAAAGAAAAAACCCTGTCTTTGTTCCAATTCAGTTTAAATCCTTAACCACAGAATTAACTTCCAAATCTGAATATAAAGTAGTTGAATGGTTCCACTGTATCTTCTGTATCCACTCTATTTTTCTTCTTCCTCTGGTCTCTGTAACCGCAACTATTCCTTTGAGGACTGGGGTCCAAAATCACTATCCCTGGTTTATCTTACTGGCCCCATCACACCTGGAGGGCTCCTAATTAAACCTGAAACCTGACTAGGCATGCCTGAAGGAAATAACATCTAGGTAGCAGAAGGAAGAGGTAAAACCAGATGGCTAGATGGAAATGGCAGTTATTTTGGCCTGATCCAAAGGCCTTCTTAGTAATTAGGAAATGTGGGGTAGCGTGCTCTCTGAGGCCAACATGCCCTCTGACATCGGCATTCTGATTTCAAGTGGCTGGCCACTTGTTAAGAACAATGTGGAAAAAAATCAGTCATCGGAAGCCATGCACTTGGGGTCATTTGTTGGAGCGTTGTGCTCAGTGTCTGGAACTACTCAGTGCTGGTGGTAAAGAGGTGGGTGTAATATGTGCAATGTTGGATGTTAACCAGTTAACCAAGTAATGACTGTGTGTGCAGGAGGAAGCAGTGAGGTAGGCGGTTTCGAAAAGATTGTGTCTGAGATGGGAACCAAATGGCAAATGAAAAGCTGTAGAAAGAAAGACGTGTTGGCAAAGAGATGAGCCGTTACCCACGGCCCTGCATGGGGGAGAGTCATAGGTTGGGGTGATGAAGGATAAGTGGAGGACCCAGACTGGCCTTAGTGGGCAAGCAGGGCCTGGAGAGTCCGGCTGTTGGAGGGCCCCTCACAGCTAAAGTTTATTCTAAGAGTAATTAAGGAAATACAGCTCTCTGATTTGTGGCTTTAAAAAGCTTTCAGATTACTTTGTAGTAAATATTTACATTCTCTTTACTGCTCATCTGCTATAGTGATTTTTCTTTTGGACTTACCATCTATCATCAACTGGTAAAAGATAGTGACTGAACCATTTTGGATACAAATTGTCATTGATTCACTTTTACTTTAAAGATGGGTACTCACAGTTTCATAGCTCATGTACACTGATTTTCTCAAATAACACTTCAAATCTCAAACCTTCCGTTTTGGTTCTAATTATTATAGGAGATGAAGAGCGAGTTAAAAATGAAGCACGATGCCCAAGTCATTTTGTACAGAAGTTACCGCCAAGGAGACCTTCCTGACATTCAGATTAAATACAGCAGCCTGATCACCCCCTTGCAAGCCGTGGCTCAGGTGAGTCCTTGAACACTGCATTTTCTATGGGTGGGTAAAACACGTTAAAACAGTCCCACTGTATCACAAATGAGGTGTTGACTTGTCCTAATCAGTGACCTTGGCTAGAAGACCTTGTTCCCAGTCTGAGCTCTGCCGTTGTCTCACACCCAAACTTCTTTTCACACGGTGAGACTCTGCCTTGCAGTCATGTAGAAGATAGCCCTGCGATGGGAGTACGTGTCAAGATGTGTAATGCTCTGAGCTGGTGTTTTAATCTTTGAAATCAGAGAGTAAAATCTGATTTTCTTACCAGTAATGTTAGAATGAAGTACTGTAAAAAAAAAAATCACTTCACTGTGCTAGGCCGTTTATATCGATGCGTATATACAATCCTTTGGGGAGAGGTGTAGAATCAGTAGGTTATCCGTGTATCAGCAGGACCAGTATTCTTCCTTCTCTGTGTTCTCTAAATAGCAGAGGACTGGAAATATTTTTTCTAAGTTGTTAGGTGTAAAATTAGAAGTTTTCTAGCTGAATTCTTTTATAAAAACAGGATATTTATAACCCAGCAGCTTGATTAAGATTCTTTTGACTTTTGTTGAATTAATTTTTAAATCAAAGAGTTTATAGTACATAGTATGCTAATTAATAAAATATATGGTATATTTTATTGTATTTAAGTTTCCAATACTAATATTGATTATAATAGTAGGTTATATCAGCATAGCCCCTATTTTTAAGCATTTTATTTACTCTGAATAGCTGCAGATGGACAGGAACTTGCGAAACTAGCTCGTGGTCCCATGCAGCCTTCATCCGGCTCCCTGCAGCAGTCTGACCACGGTGGCAGCGAGACTGCAGACCTTGCTCAGACTCGTCGTCTTCCTCCGAGTTAGTGTGCGCGTTTGAGAGAGAGTGTGCGCGGTTCTGTCCTATGTACAGGCTCGTGTAGTTGCCACCCACCACGGTTGCTCTGGTTGTTACGGACGGCTCTCACATTTCGCTCACTGGATTCTCCCAGTGACTCTGTGACATCGAAGCAGTTAGGAGACGCACTTACAAACGAGGAATCGAAGATTGGCAAGAACGGGTAGTGTGGCCACAGCCATGTGCCTCCCTGGTTGCGGAGTGCGGCCTCCGTGTTTTGATGCCTTATCCAGGGCTTTTTCTGTGTTACCACCATTTCCCAGTTCCTCTAGTGCCTTGCATGCGTGTGCTCACATCTCTGCTTCAAAAGTGATGTTGACACCTGCCCTCGTAGGCATAATTCACTCCTCTTCACACTGGAGAGGTGAGCAGCCTGTGATGCTGGTAATGGGTTAGCAGGCCTGAGACTGCTGGACACCTCTGTCCAAGTCAGCTCATCTCATTTGTTCTTGGATAAAAAAAAGAGGGTGGGTATTGTTTTGAAAAAGTATGACTGTATTTTTTTTCTTCAAGGAGGAGTGTGTTTATTCAAATTTTTATTAATTTTTCAAATTCCAATACTTTATTTATTCAACAAGTGTTACAATATGGAGTAACTCCTCTTGTGTGCCAGACTGTTCCAAGCTAGGAAGCAGCTGCATATGAAAGAGAGGAGGGCCCCTCTGCTGTCCCAGGACTGCTGGTCTCATCAGGGGCCTCGCCTGCAGATCAAATTAGAAAGGAGCATGTAAAGTAGCCACTAACAGGTCTGGCAGCAGACTCCTGTTGCTCCGAAGACACTGTCTGTCTGTCTTACCACTGCAGTTATCGTAACAGACTGACCATGTGAGACTCCCTGGAAAATAAAGGAATTTCTACATGACTCATGAAAATCAGTGGGTTTTAGACATGGAAACCTGTCTGCTACGTGTTAAGTGAAACAAGCAGGTTACAAAACAAGACACTGTGTAAAAGACTGTGCGTGTCAGTAGGAGACCAACCACGACAGTAGTATAATTATGGGTGATATTTTCTTTTTTTATTCTAATCCGTACTTTCTAAAAGTTTATATGGCAACTCATAACTTTTCATAAGACAAATACATTTCTTAAATTAATAAAGTATAAGTCAAATTGTACTTTTTCTTCAGACACAACTTTTATCAAACAAAATAATTTTAAATTTTTATTTGTGCACTCATGCCGTCATTAAAAAAATACAGACACAACGTGCCAGAAACTCCCCTTAGAACTGGTGGTACAGACACAGATGAACGGCAGTGTTCCACGGTGATGGAGCGTGAGGGCGAAGCTGTGGAAGTAGTGGAGATGAAAAGCCAAAACATGAAAACACAAATGGCTTCTTCTGGTTTTAGTAGCTTGAATGGTCAAAATGATGGCTTTTGAAAGTTAAAACTGGCATTTTAGTTACATTCATTGGTTAGTTATCTTAAGCTATGCAGTGATGCTCATGTGAGGATTAATACCTAAGAATCTAATTTAATCTTTCTACAAGATTTTATCAGTTACTGCGATGAACACTTGACATGCATTATCTTGGCTAGCCTTCACCAAAAGCCCGTGGGAAGTGATGCGTTACCCTCATTTTAATTATGAGGAATCCGAGGCCCAGAGTCAGTCAGGAGTTAAGGTATGCGGTTACGTATGTGATTAAGCAGCTTTTAAATTCCTGTCTCTGGGCCCGAAATCTGTGCTGTCATGCCTTTCCTAAGACACATGTCAGACAGATATCTTTGGTTAAATTCCAAATAGTCCCCTTGTCAATGCCGGTTAAAACTTTTGAAATAGGCGTTTAATGGATATGTTTGCAACAGTTAGTGTTTACAAATAAAGCATTGATAGTTGGTAAATTAAAGCACTTTTACTGCAGATCCTAATGTGTCTTTGTTTTGAATCTTTTACAGAGAGACCCAATAATTGCAAAGCAGCTTTTTGGCAGCTTGTTTTCCTCAATTTTAAAAGAGATGGATAAATATAAGACCACGTCCGAGAAAAACGACATTACTCAAAAGTTGCTCCAGGACTTCAGTCATTTTCTTAACACCACTTTCTATTTCTTTCCACCTTTTGTCTCTTGTATCCAGGTAAAAGTCTACACACACACACTTCGTAATACGTGCATTATCTACTTTGCCTTTGCATGACCTTGTCATATAATTTCACTTGTTTCACAAGTTCAGATACAAGATGTTTAACAGAGGAAATGTACTCTGTTTTGGTTACCTCTTCCCAGATGGGTAAATGTAATTTATTTGTACTTAAAAGATATATACATGTTACAGGATAATCGGAAATCAAACTTGATATCACAGTTCTCTGATTTGCTTCAGGTTTTCCTTACCTCTGCATATTGTGTAGTTGCTTTTCCTTAGGTAGTATTTCACCACATTCTTTCTGGCTTCCTGACTACCTTCAAGAGATGTTGATTGACATTGTTCTAAGTAGGGGGGTGATGAAGAGGCTTAAGTCTCTCTGCCCTCAAGGAATATTTCAGATGAGTGACAGGCAATAATAAACAGGCAGATACAGAATATGAGGTAGGAGAACGTGTCCTAGAACATGAGTAGCATAGCCCTGGCTGGTGTGGCTCAGTGAACTGAGTGCCAGCCTGTGAACCAAAAGGTTCCTGGTTTGATTCCCAGGCAGGGCACATGCCTGCGTTGCAGGCCAGGTCCCCAGTTAGGGGCATGCAATCTCTCTAACATTAATGTTTCTCTCCTTCTTTTTCTCCCTCCCTTCCCCCCTCTCTAAAGGTAAATAAATAAAATCTTTTTTAAAAAAAAGCTTGAGTAGTATAGAGGTTAACTAAATAATGTAGCTTATAAATTAAGCAGGTATACATAAGATGCCTTTTGATCAGGGATGTGTGTATTGTACATACTACTTAGGTGGAGTGTCAGAACTTAATGTAGGCAAACTGAGTTTTGCTAAAACATACTTTTAGGAAGACTGCCTTTTCATGTAAGAAATATTTTCTTTGGCACTCAAAACGTGGATCATTAAAAAATCTGTAATATAAAATCTTTTTTGGTATGCTCTAGTATTTTTAGTAATCTTCATGAAATAATTTTTAAAATTATATTTTTAAATATTATTTATTAGTAGCTTTGGTTTGCACACTAATTGGGTAATAATTCCCTAAGATGAGTACTTGATTTTTCTTTTTTGTTCTTTTTGATGTAGCATGAAACTGTTACAGTTTTTTAAATATATTCTAATTTTATTGGTTTATAATTTACAAGTGGAATTCCTTTGTTGTTTTTGTCCTGGCCACATAAAGATAAAGTTTGAGTAATTTTATTGAATCAGCCAGTATTTCAAAGTAACTTTTTCTTTACATTGATATTTTGGAGTGTTTTTAAAAATCTGAACTTTTAGTTTTGTTCCTTTATTTATTTTAAAAAACAGGTTTTTTCATTGTTATTTAGGAAAGTCGTTAACTGTCATTAAGTAAATAAATAACTTCTAACCACCCTAGACCTTACAATTTGACACTGATCCTGGAAAAAGCAGCACAAATACAAGTCAGTGCCTTCAGTTTGCAGCATTTGATGACTTTCTCTTTGTGGTTCACATCTGAAACTTTGATTGTTTTCTCTCTCCAAGTAATCATAGCACATTTGGTATAACATTCACCTGAGTACATTTTTAGCAAGGCTGACTGTCTCCGAGATGCTCCTGCCTCACCAGAACTTCCCACAATGAGTTTCTTGTCTATGACGTACCCTAACTACATCCTTCAAACCGAAAGAAAAGTCTGTTTGGCAGCCTTCCTGTGACACAGTCCGCGACCGGCAAACAGACATTAATTTGGGCCCTGCATCTATCCTATTCGTTGCTTATTTGAACTCTACATAAAATTTTGATTTTTTTCACAAAAACACTTGTTGAGGTTGTTCAATATACAAATCTCCATTTAAAAACTGTGGAATATTTGAAACAAATTCTGCCTGCCTTCACCTACTATAATGTGAAAAAGATCAGAAACAAGGACTGATTTTATTAGTTCCAGGAGACAGTTAATATTTTAAAAAATAGGCTTCATTTGTTCTCTTTTGGAAGTATAAGAAGTGAAGTCAATTGCCTAAAGTTTTGGGGGTTTTTTCTGATTGCCCCACTTTTTATTTTTTATTTTTTTAATATATTTTATTGGTTCTGCTATTATAGTTGCCCCATTTCTCCCCCATCATTCCCCTCCGCCCTGTACACCCCCTCCCACCCACATTCCCCCCTTTAGTTCATGTCCATGTGTCATAAGTTCTTTAGCTTCTACATTTCCCACACTATTCTTGCCCTCCCCCTATTTTCTACCCACCGTCTATGCTACTTATTCTCTGTATCTTTTCTCCCTCTCTCCTTCTCCCACTCCCCTGATACTAACCCTCCATGTGATCTCCATTTCTGTGCTTCTGCTCCTGTTCTATTGTTGGCTTAGTTTGCTTTTGTTTTAGGTATGGCTGTTAATAACTGTGAGTTTGCTGTTTTTTACTCTTCATATTTTTTATCTTCTTTTTCTTAGGTAAGTCCCTTTAACATTTCATAGAATAAGGGCTTGGTGATGGTGAACTCCTTTAACTTGACCTTATCTGAAAAGCACTTTATTTGCCCTTCCATTCTAAATGATAACTTTGATGGATAGAGCAATCTTGGATATAGGACCTTACCTTTCATGACTTGGAATACTTCTTTCCAGCTCCTTCTTGCCTGGAAGGTCTCTTTTGAGAAATCAGCTGACAGTCTGATGGGAACTCCTTTGTAGGTAACTGTGCCCTTATCTCTTGCTACTTCTAGAATTCTCTCCTTCATTTTAATCTTGAGTAATGTAGTTAGGATGTGCCTTGGTGTGTTCCTCCTTGGGTCCTCCTTCTTTGGGACTCTCTGAGCTTCCTGGACTTCCTGGAAGTCTATTTCCTTTGCCAGAATGGGGAAGTTCTCCTTTATTTGTTTAAATAACTTTTCCACTTGTTGCTCTTCCTCTTCCCCTTCTGGTACGCCTATGATTCAGATGTTGGAACATTTAAAGATGTCCTGGAGGTTCCTAAGCCTCTCCTCATTTTTTTGAATTCTTGTTTTTTCATTCTTTTCTGATTGGATGTTTGTTTCCTCCTTCTGGTCCACACCATTGATTTGAGTCCCAGTTTCCTTCCCATCACTATTGGTTCCCTGTGTGTTTTCCTTCATTTCACTTATTGTAGCCTTCATTTGTTCATCTAATTTGTGACCAAAATCATCCAATTCTGTGAGCATCCTGATCACCAGTGCTTTGAACTATGCATCTGGTAGGTTGTCTATCTCTTGGTCGCTTAGATGTATTTGCTCTGGGGCTTTGATCTGTTCTTTAGTTTAGACCATTTTTTTGGGGGGGGGTTCTGCTTGCACCTGTTACGTATGAGGAGTGGAGGCTTAGGTGTTCACCAGGGTGAGGCAACCTAGTTGCTGGGTTGTGACGTGGTTTGGGTGAATGGTTGTCGGACTTCCATGCAGTTCAATTTTCTGTCAGTTCTGGTTGTTCTTTTGTTTCTAAATGTTTGTTGTCCTTAATTTTGGTTGTGCAAGGAGGCACAATGTGTCTACCTATACCTCCGTCTTGGCCAGAAGCTGCCTAAAGTTTTTTGCTCAGGAAATCATTCTCTTTCTTTAAAGATTTTATTTGTTTATTCTTAGAGAGAAAGGAAGGGAGGGAGAAAGAGAGGGAGAAAAACATTGATGTGTGAGAGAAACATGGATCGGCTGCCTCTCAGGCTTGAGAGGCACCCCCACCCAGAAACCTGGCCTGCAACCCAGGCATGTGCCCTAACCTGGGATTGAAATAGTGACCTCTCAGTGAGATGATGCCCAACCCCCTGAGCCAAGCTAGTCAGGGCTAGCAAATCATTCTTTATAGAGTGAAATGATACTGTCGACAAGATTATATGGAATAGTCAACCTTCCTCAAAATAGACTTACAGAACTCATTTAAATTACGGGCACATATTTACATACAAAGAAATGATATCCCAGTAACAGTTGTGTATTAATTAATACCATCTCATGAAAGGCATCTCTTGGGCAAATAGGGATAAATCTTAAGATACATGCAATCAGGCACAACACTGTTTTGGTGTCTATAGGATGCTTAAATTGAGGGTTACAACGTAAAGGTTGGTGTAATAATTCCTGGGTGACAAGAGATGGGAAAAAAGGTGTGAAATAGAGTAGTGGAGATTTGTGTGCCTATTTTCTGGTGATCAGATAGGAAATCTTTGTGTTTCAGCTGCTTTTCTCATCAATTCATGCTGAATATTCCTGGAAACTGCAATTATTGTTTGGATATATAGAATATATATTAAAATCATCATATTTTGCTATGTCTTTTTTAAATTTATTTTATATTAATCCCTGGATTGGAAGTGTAAAAATAAAAGCTTTGAGCAAATTGAAGGTTGAGAAAAATTTAAAAGAATTATACAGAGAAACTTCTGGTTGTATCACTACTTACATCAAAACTTTTTTTTTAATGTTTAGTAGAGTGACTTACTCACTTGTGAGGGCACAGAGTTACACAAGCTAAATAGCTACATGTGTTTGTGGTTTCACAGGAAATAAGTTGCCAACACACAGACTTGCTGAGCCTTGATCCAGCTTCTGTCAGTGCGGGCTGCCTGGCCAGTCTGCAGCAGCCGGTGGGCATCCGCCTTCTGGAGGAGGCCTTGCTCCACCTGGTACCTCAGGAGCCACCTGCCAAGCGAGTTCGAGGGAGGCCCTGCCTCCCTCCTGATGTTCTCAGATGGATGGAACTTGCCAAGTAAGATCTGTGATCCAGACCCCCTGGGGAGAACAGCGAATTTCACCAAAGTAATACAAAAAATTCTTGACTTCATTTTGGCAGAAAATGAACAAGTAAAGTTGATAGTAATGCTTACAAAATTTTTTGAAAAATCTTTCAGGTTGAGTACCATTCCATGAGTCAAGAATAGTTGCCATGACAAGGAGTATCTTGCCCAAGAAAGGTTAATTAAACCTGATTAATGTATTTCATTATACAGTCTTTTTGGACTTGGGGTATTATGCACCAAGTTTAATTTCCTATAGTGTGGCTGTAACTTACAGTTTTTAGTATTTTGAATGTTTTTGCTGCTTTGCTCTACAGAATAGAGGATGATTGATTATTTTCATCAGGATTCAAACTTTTAGGAATAATTTTGTCCAGTTATTTTCTTTATTTTAGGAAAAAAATTTCATTTTGTAGTCATGTCATTTTGCATTATCTGATTCTTCCCTTACCTGTGCTTTTATTGTAACAGGTAAGGGCAGCCTGAGAAGGCTTATCCTGAGAAGCCTGCTGGATTAAGTTGAAATTTAATTTGAACTTCTGTTTTATAACACTGATTTTTAGATCTTCAATCTTCTAAGAAAAAAGAGAGTAAAAGTGCAGATTCTTTGCACTTTTCACCATTTTATGGTCCTTTCTGTCTTTTTAAATTTAGGCTATGAGCGAATCAGGCATTGTGTCAGCTGAGAAGAATTAAAATATAAATTTGACCTTTCTCACAACTCACAAAACTAGCCATCCAGTAGGAAATGTGTGTGCTTATATACTTAACTAACCATAATACGAAGTAGGAGGTGATGAGTTCTCTGAGAGGCGAGATAAATCCTAGGACAGTTCACAGAGTACATCTTGGCTTTGTCTTTCATGTGTATAGGGTGGAACAAAAGTAGGTTTATTCTTGTACTATTTATTAACTGCTGTATTATTTTCCATACAAACAGCTATGAACCTACTTTTGCCCTGCCCTGTATGTTACCAGAAGTAACACTTTGTATACCTAGCATTTTCGGGGAGTGATAACTCAAGTAGTGTGTATTTACTGGGTAAATGAAGCACACACTTTTAAACATTTTTTCTAACTTTATTTAATACTTTCTCATACTTTTGTATGCAGTACTTTTGCATTCCTTTCAAACAGTTTTGAGAACACAATTTAGCCTTTGTTGGTATGTCACAGTCATGGTTTTGCCCGTTATTGTATATAGAACCCAGGGATCCCGGGGCCAGTGTAAGTTGGACATGAGGCTGATCTGTTTGCCGAGTGTCTGAAATATATTTATAGCTCTTATCTCCTCTTGGGCTCTCGAGTTGTTAAAGTTTAAGGTTTACCTTTACTTTTTTCTCACCTTAATGCTCTGTGAGTGGGGCAATAAGAGAGCCGTATGTGTAAGATTTTTATCTAAGTTTGTAACAATAGGCTCTGAGAGAGAGCTCATGGGTCTCTTTTGATGAAAATACATAAGATTTCATAGCCGGGAAGGGACCAAACTGGAGAAAAACCAAGGAGGAAGCCACACGTGCCTGACTGGTCGGGTGACTGCAGATTTAAGAACAGTGACATTTGTGTTGAAGCACTTACAGGAGGGAAAAGTTTTCATGGGGAAGGGAACAGACTTATTGGACACTTAGTTTAGAATATCTCAGTTATTCTAAATAACCAAGGGAGAAATGTGGTTGACGGGGTCAAGCAGAGCTGTGTGAATGTGAAAGGGTGAAGAAGGCTCCGGCAAACATCAAGGCTGTAAGAATATTACTTGTCAGTGGAATCGAGACTGTCCATAGAACACAGATTAAAACACGGCATCAGTAAGACCCGCATTAATTTTTACTCACTTCCGGGTTCTTGACTACTTTCCAAATTTTAGAGCCAGACAAGGATTCTGAATAGCTCACCTGTGGATGTGTGCACTGTTACTGTCATGGTACCATTAACATGTAGAAAATTTATTTGATGCCATAATTTGTGCATTGTAAACCTACGATATTTTCATATTGCCCTGTAAACGCACCTTAGAATAATTTCTGCCTTATGTATGGTTAAAGTAGTAAAACCTAATAGTAACTTCAAAATATTCAAGATTTTGTAATTTTATAAAACAAAAAGATACCTTTTAGTTAAGATAATATGTGATATCTTGACTTAATATCATTTTATTATAATATTAAATACTTAAAGTTTTTGAGGCACTCATTAATTTGGACTTTTCCTTTGGTTTGTTTTATAGATTGTATAGATCAATTGGAGAATACGATGTCCTCCGTGGCATTTTTAGCAGTGAGATAGGAACAAAGCAAGTCACTCAGAAAGCGTTATTAGAAGAAGCCAGAAGTAATTATTCTGAAGCTGCTAAGCAGTATAATGAGGTAAAATTGATCTCTAGCAAACGTCAGTTGATTAAATACTTGTGTTCTCTGGATGGAAAAACTGTTAGTTTTAAATTTTAGAGCTTC
Organism: Anoura caudifer; assembly: GCA_004027475.1. Lineage (NCBI taxonomy): Eukaryota > Metazoa > Chordata > Mammalia > Chiroptera > Phyllostomidae > Anoura > Anoura caudifer. Next base: position 65,627 of record PVKU01005897.1, on the reverse strand, counting down.
GTAGTGTTCCAGCTTTATTCCTTAGATTTTACACAACTAACAGAGAATGGTTTCATAACAACCAAAATGTGAAATATGTGTCTCTTACACTTTTTAAGAAAGCATCATTGAGGCCCTGGCTGTGTAACTCAGTTGGTTAGAGTATCTTCCTAATACACCAAGGTTGTAGGTTCGATCCCTGGTCAGAGCACATCCAAGACTCAACCAATGAATGCATAAATAAGTGGAACAACAAATTAATCTCTCTCAGTAATAGAAAAAGAAAATAAAACATCATAAAATAAAAAACATTTCATAAATTACCAAATACTATAAAACTAAGATATTTCAATATCTGCTAGTATTATATAATTTCTGTTTGAGTAGTTTTCCTTTGGCAAGTAAAAAACTTAGGAAGAGGTAAGTGAGACTTGGTTTTGGGAAGATGACTATAAATTCAATTTTATACATTTTGTGTTTTGAGTTGCCAGTGGCTATCCCAAGTGTAGATGTCTTGCAAGTGTTTGAAATCCAGAGTCTGTGACCTTTAAGACTCTTGAATGAGCAATTCAGGTTATATAATTCTCTGCAATTTTCTGTAAATAATCTGTTTTCCAATTTTTATTCTAAGAACTTTATACATAGTGAATAACCTACAGTATTGATTTAATTCTAATTATGGGTCATTTAAAGTCTTCATTTTGTTAATTGGCTTCATTGGTGACTTTCTCAGAGAAATGGTGATTGTTTGGTTAGGGTTTTTATATTTATTTGTTACTGTAATATTCCTTTTGGTTTTTTTTCTTCCCTTATCATAAACCTGAAAATGATTGTCCTTACTATGAATATTATACTACCTGCATCATTTCAAATATATTTCATTTGCATTCTTTCGAACTTTGTAACATAATCTTAGGAACTTTCTTTGCCAGGCTCTCAATAAACAAGAATGGGTAGACAGTGAGCCCACAGAAGCGGAGAAGGATTTTTGGGAACGTGCATCCCTTGACTGTTACAACCAACTTGCTGAGTGGAAATCATTGGCATATTGTTCTACAGTCAGTGTTGATAGTGAGAACCCTCCAGATCTAAATAAAATGTGGGGTGAACCATTTTATCAGGTCAGTGGAATTATTTTTGTTGTCCAAAGGAAATATTTTAGAGGGTCATGTATTCTCTAATTAATGAAGTTGCTTAAAACTTCTCAAAAATAAGGTAGTAGTGTTCCAGAACACGGGTCCAAGGGGGCCAATTATTGGCCCACCCAGGGACGCCAAAAACTGTTACAGAGCAGCACATATGTCACTCACACACAGGGCCATTTCGCCCAGGGGGTCACGATATACTACTACCGAAAGGACCCCCTACTGGGATTGATTGTCCATCACCAGATAGGAAAAATGTGTTTCAATGCCAGAGACTTGTGAAAAGGAAAGGAAATGTTTATTCAGTGCTATACAGACTTAAAGTAGTGACCTAATGTCTTCATTGAAATATCACAATCCTTTAACACACCCACAGACGCCCACAGTGCTTCTCCCCCTGCCCTAATTCAGGGTACCATAACTCAGGAAAAGAAGCAAAGGTCTGGGATCCAGGCTTCTGACACCGTCAGCTGTGTCGCCATCCAGGCAGGATCACTAATTAATCCAAAGCCATGTGGCACCTTCTCATGGCCTACTGGCGAGAGCCCTTTCACCCCTCTTCCAGGCCAAGTCTCTCCTGCTTCCCAGGCCACATGGTCAAAGGGAGCACCCAAAAGCCACGTGGTCCTCTTCTACCAAAGCTGCGGGGGTCTGCACTCTGGCCAAAACCACGTGGCTTTCTCTGGCAAAGCTGCAAGGGGGTCTCCACTCTGCCAAAGCCACGTGGCTCCCCCCAAAGCTACGCAGAGGGTAAGGTTGCCACTCTGGCTAAGCCGAGTGGTGGTTCTCTGCTAAAGTCGCATGGTGATTCTCTCCCGGCTACGGGGGTCCCCACTCTGGCAAAACTTCGTGGCACTCCCCACTAAAGCCGCATGGTAATTCCCCTTCACAGGGCTGTAGAATTCTCTACTCTGGCCGGAGCTGCATGGCTCTCCCCAATGGCTGCCATGTCTGGGTTTAAATCCCTGTGCCAGTCCTCCTCTGCAGCCCCATTTCCGACTCCTCCTACAATTGGCTACACCTGCCAGCACTCCCGTATCCTTCCAGCTTTACTGGGCTGCCATAGTGAGTCTGGGCAGGTGTGGCCCCATGGCATGGAGCCAATCATCTCCAAGCTCTCACGCAGGTGCCATAAACGGGGAGTTGCCTCCCAGTTACATCTTGGGTGTAAGTCACTCCCATCCCCCTGGCTCAAAGCAAGGCCACAGCTATTCAACATATCTATGAAACCAGTTAAAGGTTATAGGTGTATTAAATGACCATGCCAGAGGTTAGCTGCAAAACTGTTGCTATGCAAAACAGCTGTCCATGGCCCTGCTCTATTTGTCCCTTCCCCCAACTCACACCTGAGAGGGAAGGGGTGAGGACATCTTATATGTCTTTCTGGTATTTCCTGGACACCCTGAGTTCTGGGCCCCGTTCCAAATCCCTATTTTGGGGCCCCCCTCTTGGCTGCACCCTGTTACAGTAGTAGTTGTGAAGCATTGGGATATTTATATAACCTGACTCACCCCACAAACTCCTTAGTTTTGTTAAATCTCTTACCACTTGTAGCTAACCCTTTCAAAATAAATGATTTGCTTTTAAAAATAAAAATTAGCATCCCCAATATGACGACATGGAAGGATATTTCCTGTTTTCTCTCCACCGGGTCACAGGCTGCACATGGGCCTCCCCCAGTTCCTGGAGTTCCCCATTCACAGGGTCACCCCAACTCCTCAGCAGGTGGCTCTCCTGGTCCTTTTCAGACAGCTGCTACCTTGGCTATGCTTAAAATTCCTCACTTTGTATGTAACATCCAGTTTTTTTCCAGCTAAAAGTACACAGTTCCTACTTTCTGTAGAACACGTTCCTGTATATTTTGTGGTTACACAATGAATAATTTTAAATGAACATGTCTTAAAAAAAGTTTTTTGGTTTGAAGTAATGAACATAATCACTTTGGTTCTAAATCTTACCCTATAAAGTTGTACTACAGAAATTATAGTAATAAAATAATTAAGCATGCTTGAATTGGCTTCCTGAAGTTACAAGTAGATTCTCACCTTCCTTAGGAGACCTATCTACCATATATGATCCGCAGCAAGCTGAAGTTACTGCTTCAAGGAGAGGGTGACCAGTCCCTGTTGACGTTTATTGATGAGGCTGTGAATAAGGAGCTCCAGAAGTCTATTATAGAGCTTCATTATAGCCAGGAATTGAGTCTCCTTTACATCTTACAAAATGATGTTGACAGAGCCAAATACTACATTGAAAATTGCATTCAGAATTTTATACAGGTAATAGAGATACACTAATCAGAACTGTACCATTTCTGTGATATTTTTAATGTCATTAAACTCATAAATTAAAAAAATCAAAAAAATTTTTATTTACTGTTAATACCACCTATTTTCTTTTTTCTATTTTATTCTGATATCTCTCTTTACTGTTTTTTTTATCTTAATGCCTTTTTAAATCCTTTTTTCCTGTTATGTTTCTTTTTTTTTTTTCTTAGGTTTTTCTTTTTCTCACACTGCTAAACAAAAAACAAAAAGATAAAACCCGAGACCAGATTTTTCCATTTTGAGTAGTTTAATAGAAGTTTCCTTGCTTTGTGGAAAACAATATCAATTTTCTCTGTTCATTTTCTGCTATTTTTGCCTTTTTGCATGTCTGAAAATCTTCTGATATTTATTTTTTAAGTCATTGTCTTATATAGCCTACTCACATTTATGATTGGCATACATTGATCACGGAGGCATATTTACTTATTGTCTTTTATCTTTAAACGTTCTTGTTTTTAAAAAAAGTTGAATAGTTCACTGGAGAAAGTTTACTGAAGAAGAAAGAATTGGCTTCTAAGCAATTTACATTATAGAATGTTGTGATTTTTTTAAAAGCATTGTTAAATAGAGGCAATGATAGGCCATTTGTATTGATTTTAGTGAACCAAAATATGATTGAAAATATAATTTTAAAACAATTTTTTGTTAATTGCTTCTATGACCTAATTATTAACCACACTGAGGCATTTTGTGTAATTTATGTATTTGTATGGTAGTTGCTGTATTTCACATTTTATAGCACTATATTAAAATTTCAAGTTTTAAATTGATTTATAACAATGCTAAATGCCTTTTTTCTAGAACTATTCTAGTATTGATGTGCTTTTACACAGAAGTAGACTCACCAAATTGCAGTCTGTACAAGCTTTAATAGAAATTCAGGAATTCATCAGCTTTATAAACAAACCAGGTAATTTTTTTAACCTACCATTAATTTTTTTCTTTCATAGTTATGGAAGAATTTTAGCATCTTTTTCTTTTTTTCTTACTGAAAATACATATATTGTTAATACATGGGTTAGAAACTACTTTGAGTTCATTGCAAAAATATGTATTTTGGGATTATTGAAATGAACGTTTAAAAAGGCCAAGCACCATTCTAGGCACTGGGAAGGCAAAGGCCAAATACGACAGACTGCCGTTCTTGAAGCAGCTTTCAAACTAGTGGAGTGATTTCACCACGGTGGGGTAAAGGTGGGGCAGCGGCGTGTGCAGGATCCCGTGTGAAACACGGTGTCAGAACCTGGACCGAGGGGTGCAGAAGGCTCCTGCGGGAGGGGCCCGAGGCGAGTGTGGAAGTGGAGAGGGGTTTGCAGGGTGCCTGCCTGGCGGAAAGCCTGCCCTGGGTGCCCAAAGTCTGTGCACTGGCCACCAGGTGCACTGGCCTGCGAGGAGGGGAGGCCGCAGTTATCAGACAGTGGTCTTCCTACCGTCACCACGTAGATTTTCTCCCTGGTGCTTGTTGGAGGCCCCCCGGAGCCAAAGGGAGAGAGTACTTCCTTGTAAATCTGAATTTTAATTGTTGTCTTAAGTAATGCAAAACAGCATGAAAGATACTTCTCAGAGTAGAACGCACTAATTAAGCGCTTTCTATTCAGAAGCTATGTTAATGTCTTTTTTCTGTATTATCTAGTTTTAATAACAGTTTTATAAGATGAAGATTTTTTCCCCTCATTTTATGGAGGCTTTTAAAGGTTAATTTTCCCACACTATTAAAGTTAAAGATCCAGATTTTGAACCCAGAATTGTCTGATTTAAGCTTGTGTTCTTAGCCGCTACTTTCTACCAACAAAAGAAAGAAAAGTAAAGCTTTAAAGCATTAGCAATGTGAAATTTAAATTTTATGAGAATTGTTATGAACCCCTTTTCAAAACCCTTGAAACCAGATAGCTCCGGATAGTATTATGATGTAACCTGTGTGCACACCAAGGCTGGGGCAGGATTCCGTAATTAAATACAACCGTGCGTTTCTAGCATCAGTAGTGAATATTCGTGTGAATGGCTTACGCAGATTATACATAGCCCTGTGTCAATCCAGATTAGATTTGCCGGGACGTTTGGCTGCAGCTCCAAGAAAATCTTTTCAGCTTTCGGTGCTTTTTTGATTTTGGAATTGTAGATGAAGTAGACCTTTACTAAATGTAAAAATTGTATGTTTATTTCCCACTTTAGCCTTAAGAAATTGAGTTTTAATGTCAGAATATATTATACTTAATATGGTAACTTTGTATTTCTGTTGATAGAAGAAAAAAATTTTAATTTGGACAAGAAATGTAAATTGTTTCTATTTACTAGTGACTGCCCTATATTGTAAGTTGGTCATTAAGTTGTGGATAGAGGTATCCTCTAACATTATTTTTAGGTAATTTATCATCTCAAGTTCCCCTTAAGAGACTTCTAAAAACCTGGACAAACAGATATCCGGATGCTAAAATGGATCCAATGAACATCTGGGATGACATCATCACAAATCGGTAAGATGTGATCCTTCTGAGTAGAATATAGATTATTTTCAGCAACTGCCAGACTCTTTTTCTCCCAAACTATGATTTAAAAAACTACGGGGTTTGATTCTAGTGTAGATCTCTCTCATCTTGCCAATTTCCCATTTAAGTTGTTCTAAACAAACCCTCCATGTCAGTAATATGTCCTTTGTCAGCACTTGTCCCCTGTGGGGGAATTGCTGCCCAGTCGCTTTGAGTTCACCTTGTGCTGGTGGTTGACGACCGAGCTCTGGCCGAGAGAGAAGTCAAGGGAGCAGCAGGGGCTGTGGTCCCTGTGCTTCTGTCTCAGGGCTAAATGTTAGGTAGTGATAGGGCAGCAAAGAAAATACTGCCTAATGACTTTTATTCTGTAATTACAACTTCCCTGCCTCCCAACTTTAGTGCATAATTATATTGATCAATCAATCAATTGAAATACAGATGTAGGTATAGGTATAGATATAGATACAGATATAGATATATCACTTTACCAAGTCTGAGATCATTTTCTTTTCCTCAGCCGGTAACAACCCTGGGTAATCCATAAAATGCAGTTATTAATCATATATTTAAAAGAAGAGGCATTAGATCCGGACAGGTTGTGAATTATTTTGTGCAAATATACATAGTAAGTAGGACTCAAGGACTGTGATCCCACATGTGGAATTCTTGCCACTATATTTTTATTTTTATAGTATTTTTATTGATTATGCTATTACAGTTTTCCCAATTTTTATTCCCTTTATCCCCCCTCCACCATGCCCCCCCAACCCTCCAGCATTCCTCCACCCCCTTAGTTCAAGTCCATGGGCTGTACATATAAGTTCTTTGAGTCCTCTGTTTCCTATACCATTTTTTATCTCTCTCCATCTGTTTTATGCCTACTACTTATGCTTCTTCTTCCCTGTAACTTCCCCCACCATTCCTTCCTTCCCATTCCCCACTGAAATCCCTCCATGTGATGTCCATTCCTCTGATTCTGTTCCTGTTCTAGTTGTCTGCTTAGTTTTTGTTGTTTTTCTTTTCTTTTAGGTTCATTTGTTGATAGTTGTGAGTTTGTTGTCATTTTACTGTTCCTATTTTTGATCTTCTTTTTCTTAGATAAGTCCCTTTAACATTTCATTTAATAATGGCTTGGTGATGAATTCCTTTAACTTGACCTTACCTGGGAAGCACTTTAACTGCCCTTCCATTCTTTTTTTCAATATATTTTATTGATTATGCTATTACAGTTGTTCCATTTCCCCCTTCACTCCTCTCTACCCTTCACACCCCCTCCCACCCATATCCCCCCTTTATTTCATGTCCATGTGTCATACTTATAAGTTCTTTATCTTCTACATTTCCCATATTATTCTTGCCCTCCCCCTGTCTATTTTCTACCTACCATCTAAGCTACTTATTCTCTGTAGCTTTTCCCCTCTCTCCTCCTCCTACTGCCCTGTTGCTAACCCTCCATGTGATCTCTATTTCTGTGGTTCTGTTCCTGTTCTAGTGCTTTGCTTAGTTTGTTTTTGTTTTAGGTGTGGTTGTTAATAACTGTGAGTTTGCTGTCATTTTACTACACATGTATATCTTCTTTTTCTTAGATAAGTCCCTTTAATACTTCATATAATAAGGGCTTGGTCATGATCAACTCCTTTAACTTGACTTTATCGGAGAAGCACTTTATCTGCCCTTTTTATTTCCTATTTGAACATTTGAAAGTATTTATGAGTAAAACTATATGGGATTTGGGTTTTGCTTTGGGGAAGATTTTTGATAATGCATATAATTTCAATAAATATAGGGCTTTTTAAATTTTCTATTATTGTGTGTCAGTTTTGTTAAATTGCATTTTTCCATGTCATGTGAGTTGTCAAACCGTTGACATAAAGGTTATTATTTGTAGTATCTGAGTGGGAACCCCTTTTTCATTCCTGATATTCGTATTTTCTGGGAGTTTTTCTTGATCAGCCTAGTTGTAGAGATTTGTCAGTTGATCTCAAAGGACTGACTTTGCCTTTGCTAATTTTATTTTTTATCTATCTGTTTTCTATTTCATTCATTTCTGGTCTCATTTTCAATATTTTCTTCTTTCTACTTTCTTTAAACTTACATTACTCTTATATTTTTTGTTTCTTGGAGTGGAAACTTTGATCATTGATTTTATACTTTTTTGCATAATATAAACATTAAAGTCATGCATGTCTTTCTAAGCCCCACATTAGCTGCATACTTCAAATTCGGGTATGTTGTGGTTGCATTATCATTTAGTTCAAAATACTTTAATGTTCATGTGATTTCTTTTTAAAATAGTTAGAACTGTTTTAATTTTCAAATAGGTGAATTTTTGGTCCTCCTTAATGTTATTGATTTCTAAAATAATTCCATTGTGGCCACAAACCACATACAGTATCAGTCTTTTTAAATTTATAGAGACTTGGTTTATGGTCTAGCATATTATATGTTTTAGTAAATATATTATTGCACTTGAAAATCCTATATATTCTGCAGTTCTTGGAGGTAATGTTTATAATTTTTTTCATTTAAACAAGAACATTTTACAGTGATCCCTCACCTGTCACGGGAGTTACGTTCCAGAGACCCCCCTGCAATAGGTGAAAATCCATGAAGTAGCGGTGTTATATTTATTTTATTATTCATATATATTTTAAGGCTTTGTAAACCCTTCCCACACTCCTATAAACCTTTCCCACTCTCTTATTAACCTTTCCCACACTCTTATGAATACTTCATATGCTCTTAAACACGTTCTACACTCCTAAACCTACGTAATTTTAACAACATATAAAATTCTACACGGGCACTCACCAGTGAAGTATGCAGTCGTCCCTCGCGTATCGCGGTCCACTTATTGCGGCTTCGCTGTATCTCGGGTCGGCCTTGCGCCCCAGTTGACCTTCCCAGTTCATCCGCACACAGATGTGGGACCACCCGCTCTGCCAGCCGCCACCTGGCCTGCCAGTCCTCCAGCCACGGCTTTGCCAGGCGTCCTCTTCACTTGGCACCCACCTCTGCCCCCGCCGCTGAGCTGGATGAATGTTTCTTCTTTAACTCCTTGGTTGTCAGGCTTCCGTGCAGCTCAGTTTTCTGGCAGTTCAGGTGGTTTTTGTTTTTAAATTTGTCATCGTAAACAGACTTCCAGCCAAGATGACGGTGTAGGTAAACACACCATTCTCCTCGCACAACCAAAAGAAGGACAGCACAAATTTAAAAACAAAAAGCACCCAGAACTGACAGAAAATCGAGCAGCATGGAAGTCCAACAACCAAGGAGTTGAAGAAGAAACATTCATCCGTACTGGTAGCAGGGGCGGAGACGGACACCAGATGGAGAGGACTCCCGGCAAGGCTGCAGCTAGGAGACAAGGGAGGGCAAGGCAGCAGCTGGCGGAGAGGGAGGAACAACTGGGAAGCGAGACAGACTGCGCAACTCAGGGTTCCAGCACAGGGAAATGAAGTCTCAAAAATTGAAAAAATCTGCCGGGGTTGAAGCGGCAGTGGGAGAAACTCCCAGCCTCCTAGGAGAGTTCATTGGTGAGACCCACAGGGTCCTTGAACATACACAGACCCACCCACCTGGGAATTGACACCAGAAGGGCCCAATTTGATGGTGGGTAGTGGGGGAAGTGACTGAAAATTGGCAGAGAGCAGGGCAAGCGCCATTGTTCTCTCTTGGACCTCTCCCCCACATACAGCATCACAAAGCAGCGACTTGGGTTGCCTGCCCTGGTGAACACCTAAGGCTGCGCCCCATTCTACTTAACAGGACTGCTGAAACAAACAAGCAAAAAGGCCCAAATGAAAGAACAGATCAAAGCTCCAGAAAAACTACAACTAAGCAATGAAGAGATAGCCAACCTGTCAGACGCGCATAGTTCAAAACACTGGTAATCAGGATGCTCACAGAATTGGTTGAGTTTGGTCACAAAATGAAGGAAGAAATGAAAGCTATACAAAATGAAATAAAGGAAAATAGACAGGGAACCAACTGTGAAGGGAAGGAAACTGGGACTCAAATCAATGATTTGGAACAAAATGAAGAAATAACCACCTGGAACAGAATGAAGAAACAAGAATTCAAAAAAATGAGGAGAGGTTTAGGAACCTCCAGGACATCTTTAAACTTTCCAACATCCAAATCATAGGGGTGCCAGAAGGAGAAGAGGAAGAACAAGAAATTGAAAACTTATTTGAAAAAATAATGAAGAACTTTCCCAATCTGGCAAAGGAAATAGACTTCCAGGAAGTCCAGGAAGCTCAGAGAGTCCCAAAGAAGTTGGACCCAAGGAGGAACACACCAAGGCACATCATAATTACATTAGCCAAGATTAAACATAAGGGGAGAATCTGAAAAGCAGCAAGAGAAAAGGAGACAGTTACCTACAAAGGGGTGCCCACAAAACTGTCAGCTGATTTTTCAAAAACACCTTACAGGCAAGAAGGGGCTGGAAAGAAGTATTCAAAGTCATGAAAGGCAAGGACTGACATCCAAGATTGCTCTATCCAGCAAAGAATTCCATTTAGAATGGAAGGGCAGATAAAGTGCTTCCCAGATAAGGTCAAGTTAAAGGAGTTGATCATGACCAAGCCCTTATTATATGAAATGTTAAAGGGACTTATCTAAGAAAAAGAAGATATACATGTGTAGTAAAATGACAGCAAACTCACAGTTATTAACAACCACACCTAAAACAAAAACAAACTAAGCAAACAACTACAATAGGAACAGAATCACAGAAATGGAGATCACAGTGAGTGTTATCAGCAGGAGAGTGGGAGGGGAAGAGAGGAAAATGGTACAGGGAATGAATAGCACAAATGGTAGGTAGAAAATAGGGGTGGTTAAGAATAGCATAGGAAGTGTAGAAGCCAAAGAACTTACATGTATGACCCATGGGCATGAACTAAAGGTGGGGGATGTGGGTGAGAGGGCATGTACAGGGCAGAGAGTAATAAGGGGGGAAATGGGACAAATGTAATAGCATAATCAATAAAATATATTTAATAAAAAAAAGGAATGCCCCCACAAAAAATAAATAAATTTGTTGTTGTGCATTTTGTTGTGCAAGGAGGTACAGTGTGTCTATCTATATCCCCATCTTGGCTATTAATTCTTGTTTCTTCATTCTGTTCCAGGTGGATGTTTATTTCTTCATTTTGTTCTAAATCATTGATTTGAGTCCCAATTTCCTTCCTTTCACTGTTGGTTCCTTGTTTATTTTCCTTTATTTCGGTTTGTATAGCTTTCATTTCTTCATTTTTCGACTGAGCTCAATTAATACTGTGAGCATCTTGATTGCAGTGTTTTGAACTCTGCATCAGATAGGTTGGCTATCTCCTTGCCACTTAGGTCTTTTTCTGGAGTTTTGATCTGTTCTTTCATTTGGGACCTATTTCTTTGTCTCTGCATACCTGTTATGTTGTAAGGGGTGGAGCCTTAGATAGTCACCAGGGCAGAACAACCCTCTTTGCTGTGTCCTGGCACTGTTTGTGGGGGAGGGGTCAGAGAGGGAACAGTGCTGCTGTCTTGCTCCGCTCTATCTCCATTTTCCAATGAACTGTCCTGTGAGATGGAGTTTCTCCCACCTTTGCAACCCCCACAGAATTTTGTAGCTAGAGGTTTTGAGTCTTTAGTTTTCTGGTCAGCCAGCCCCACTTGGCCCATGCCATCCTCCACCTTGCTGCGGTTCCCCTCAGCCCAGCTGCCAGTCTCTGCCTCTCCTACTGGTCTGGGTAAATGTTTCTTTAACTCCTTGGTTGTCAGAGTTCCATGCAGTTTGATTTTTCTGGCAGTTCTGGTTATTTATTATTTTTAAATTGGTTGTTATCCTTCTTTTGGTTGTGCAAGGAGGCAAAGCATTTCTACCTACACTTCCCTCTTGGCTGGAACTAGCTAAACAAACTAAAGTTGATAAATTTTAATTAGTTCAAAGTAGTTCATGGTATTTTTCAAAATCTATATGTCTTCACTGATTTTTTTGTACAATTCTATGAGCTGCTGAAATAGGGACTTCAAAAATCTGCTATGATAATGGGATTGTCTGTTTTTTTTCTCTTTACTTCTCTTTAAGTACTATGTTTTGAACTCTACTATTAAGCACATATACAGTGATGATTGCTATGTCTTACTGATGAAATGTTCTTTTATCATTTTGTTGAAGTAGTATATTGATATGCAGACATACCTCAGAGATACTGCATTCAGTTCCAGCCTACTGCCATAAAATGAGATATGCCTGTTTGTGGTGTATGTGTGTGTCTGAATTTGGACTGTTTTTTCTTGCTGGCATGCATCAACTGTTTTCCATTGAGAATAATACAATTTCTTGGTGCCTTGTGTATCAGTTAATTTTCAGTTGTATCTTAGAAATTGTGAATATCATCTTTTGTTAACTCTTGAGTTCTTTTATAATTGTCAAGAGAATGTATATTATATGATCCCACTTAGATTTGGATAGTAGACTCTGTCTTGCTTTCTGTTTTAGTTCACTTTTCAAGTCTTTCCTTCACTGTGTTGATTCCGTTCAGCACATGCATACTTCTGGGGGTAGGCTGAGGCCTGTGTGGCTTCATGTACAGAATTAAAGGGTCCCTTCCCCGGCCTTCTCCCCTCCAGGGTCCCATAATGACCTTTGGGCTGCCTAGGCTCCTTTCAAGGTTCTTCCGACACAATACGAGAGGGTTTCTATTCGAATCCGTAGTCACTCACGCTGCCACCCCACTCCACAACTCTCGTTACCCTACAGCAAAACTGGAGAAAGAAACAAAAAATGGGAACCTCGTACCATCTGTTTTGACTTCCGTGCATATATACTCTGCTGTCTTTATATACTCTTAGAGCTCTTGGGTGACTATACTATGTATTTTATCCAAGCTTTCTAGGTGTTACCAGCAAAAGCATGGGCTGTAGGGACTCACACTGACATACCAGAACCAGAACTCTGTTAGTAGTAGAAACATGGTTCTTTTCCCGGCTCCGTTCTCCACAATCTGATGCGGGAACATGCTGTGCTCTATAACAGATCTCTACCTTTGTTTAACTTGTTCCTTCTGTCTGAAACTTAATTACCTCCTCTATCACCTGAAATTGAACCCATTTTTCAAAGCCCAGGAAAAAAGTCCACCTCATTTTATGAAAAGTTATCCACATCACCTGTTCATCCCCCCTCTCCTTGCTTTGAGTCCAAGGCCCTTTATTCATACTGGTAGTGTAACATTTATGTTTCATTCTTTAATTATTTCCTCAGATATTTATTAAGTACTTACACCACTTTTACTTGCTTATTCTTATAATTAAAAACAGAAAGCTTAAGAAAACTGTAGCAGCTCTGGGGAGGGCGGGGACCCTTGTTTATTGGGTAGAGGCCAAGGAACACAGAAGCAGATAGATTATGAGAGAGGCTCATATCTTTGGAATAACCAAAGGAAAAAAAGAAAGAGATATATGAGACATGCTAGTTTATCTGCCCCAGTTTTCCTAAGAAAATTGAAATTAATTCCTGGGTGAATGGAAAGTTAGTCCAGAAAATGAGCAAACATTTGATATCTGTAGAATTTTTTTCTGTGAATGCTATGCAGTAACCTTCAGTATATCAAAGATTTTTTTTAACAAGGCATTAATTCTCATTTTTGTTTGTTCTGCGTAGATGTTTCTTTCTCAGCAAAATAGAGGAGAAACTCACTCTTCTTCCAGATGATCACAGTATGGACATGGACGGAGATGCAGATTCCGTCGACAGGATGGAAGTGCAGGGGCAGGAAGAGGATGTTTGCTCTCTGGTTAAGAGCTGCAAGTTTTCCATGAAAATGCAGATGGTAGAGAGCGCAAGAAAGCAGGTAGGTACTCATACTTGTGTTCCTCGGTTGTATCACAGAATTTTCTTCAATTAGTCTTTTTTAACTTAGCTTTTCTTTACAATCAGAATCTTAAACGTAATTAAGTAGTTAGTAATTTTTCTCTTTATAAGAAAATAAGAAACATTTAAAATTATCCAGAATATTTTAGCAATGTATTCACTTATAACGATGGGCTAAATAGAGTTCATTATCCATACCAGTAATGTTGGAGGTGGAAAGAAAAGGAATAATTTAAATCTTCAGATGACATAAAACCTTCAGGTTTTTTCAACTTAACCTTCCCATATTCTTCAAAACTTCAAAATAGCAGAAGTGAAATTTGAATTTTGCCTCTTTTCATTACCAAGCACTTCATTAGGTGCTAGAGATAACATGTTGAACAAAATATGGACACATGGACAAACAATTATAATATATAATATTAAAGGACATGGGAGGGACCTTACAGAGAAGGGAGTAGGAGGTAATGCTGGGAACCCAAGGATGAAATAGGGCAGTGGGGGTAACATGTAAGACCCAGGAATGATGCGTAGCACTTGGTTTCCTGACTGGAGCAAAGGTTAAATTTTAGCCCGTACTTAATGTCCAGGAACCTTTGTGCAAGGAAGCCCTGTAATCAAGGTGATCAGATGTGCAATTTTAAAATGTACTTTGGTTGTCATGATAAGAAGGTAGCTAAGAAATGGCAAAAGATTAGCAAGCTCTTGTATTAACCTGTGTGAGAGATAATGGTGGCCATATCTAGGTTAGAGGTTAAAGAAATGAGGATGAGTGGACCAGTTTAAGAAAAATGAGGAGACTTGCTCAGGTGAGACATGGTGAATAGTTCTGTTTGGGAGGAGAAAGGATGATACACATATTTTTTAACTGAGTAGCTGAGTGGATGGGAATGCAAGAGGAGGAATAGTTTGTAGGGAAGATGTTACATTGATTTTGAGACATGTTGAATTTGCATGGCCTTTATAGCAAGCAAGTTATAATTTCCATTAAATCATTCGTATATAAGAAATCTGAAACTCTGTAGAAAAAGGTGCCCTGGCCATGTGGCTCAGTTGCTTGGACCATCATCCATACACCAACAGGGTTGTGCATTCTATCCCAGGTCAGCACACAGGAGGCCACTGATTGATGTCTCTCCTTCACACTGATGTTTTTCTCTCTCTCTCCTGCGTTCCTCTTTCCCTAAAATCAGTAAATGTGTCCTTAAGTGAGGATTGAAAAAAAGTTATACTAGTGATGGAGGTCTCTATGTGTTCAGCATGTCACTGAAACCATGGGAGTAGATAAGGTAACCAGTATCAGTCCCTAAAACAGACCAACAGTAATGGGGTGAGCACAGGGGGAGGTGTCTGCAAAGGAACTGTGCCACCCCAAGGGTGAGCCAGAAATCATCAGTGTCAGTACCAAAGAGAGTAAAGGTGTGAAAAGGTTGAAAAGTGACCTGTGTGGCTCAGCTGGTTGGGCATGATCTTGAAAAGCTAAAGGTCACCGATTCAATTGCCCATCAGGGCATTTCACCCAGGAACTCCAGTACAGTAATTATGTGGATACTGCATCAAACAGGTAAGGGGTTTTTTGGTAGTAACAAGTAAAATTAAAATTTGTTTTTCCTGTCACATTTTGTGATGAAGACAAGTAAAACATTCAGAACAAAATGAGTGTTATAACTTTAAGAATCTTATCCAGCCCTGACTGGTATGGCTCAATTGGTTGGGCATCTTTCTGTAAAGCAAAGAGTCACCAGTTCAATTCCTGGTAAGAGCACATGCCTGAGTTGTGGGTTCGGTCCCCGGTCAGGGGACATACGAGAGGCAAACGATCGATGTTTCTCTCTCACATTGATGTTTCTCAACCTCTTTTTCTCCCTCCCTTCCCCTCTCTCTATAAATAAATAAATGAAATCTTTAAAAGAATAAAAAATGGAGGTTGGCATTGAGTTTGGTGAGAACCAGTGTCACTGGAGTAAAAGAAGTGAGACTAGAGGGTGGAGGGAGGGATAAAAGCTGGAGGAAAGGCTGAAGGGACAGTGAGCTTAGGCTGCTCCTCAGCACACCATGACAAGTAGGGTCATGGAGGACATTTTGGGGGATTAAAGAGACTGGAGATGTGTAAATCCTAATGAAAGGAACTAATAGCTCAGGAGAGATTTGACAGAGGAGGAGTCACTGGTGAAATAAGATTCCTTGTGGAGCCCTGGCTGGTGTAGCTCAGTGGATTGAGCGTGGGCCTATGAACCAAGAGATCAAGGTTCGATTCCCAGTCAGGGCACATGCTTGGGTTGCAGGCCAGTTCCCAGCAGGGGACGCACAAGAGGCAACCACACATTGATGTTGCTCTCCCTCTCTCCCTCTCTCCTTCCCTTCCCCTCTAAAGATAAATAAATAAAATGTTTAAAAAAAAAGATTCCTTGTGGAGGCTAATGGGGACAGCACTCAGGGTGGAGGCTGGTGTTGTGTCATCACGGAGGGCAGGAAGGAAGAATGCGCTTCCATGCGTGAGGAAGAGAGAGAGCTTATCTGTTTTCTCTGAGAAGTGGGAGGTGACGTCAGCTGCAGCTAGTGAGCAGGAAGGACACTTGAGGAAAGTGAGATTTGAAGATGACTCTGGCCTGTGGTGTGTAGAGCTGACTGGCACGCTAAGAAAGGGTTGTCAGGCGGCATTGAACCTGGCTAGCATTGTCTCCAGTGAGTCTGTAAGTGTAAGCAAAGAAGGCAGCACTTCGATGAACCCGAGGGTGACACCTGGCACATGGCACCTAAAGGCCAGTGCTCCGAGGGTACCACTAAGAGAATGGGGGGAATGCTGGTTTGCTTAATTGGGCGTAGAAGAAAGTGTTAATAAAAGCAGAAAGAAGGCAGGTAGATTTACCAGAGATCTTAAGTAGGTTATACAGTTATAGTGGAAGGAATTTGGTGCGTGGAAGAGCAGGTTTGTGGTCAGAATAGGATGGTGTGAGTTTAAGAATTTAGCGGCGAGGGAGTTTGGGGTAACGATGAGGATGGTGGTGTAGCTGAGAAACTACACCTAGCACTTCAAGGAGGAAAGGTATTACCCCTGCCCTCAGGATCACTGTCTAGTGACAGAGCATGAACTGCACTTAAAACTAACAGCAGCATGAGGTGGGTAGAGAAAAGAGGCGTCAGCAATGCTAGAAGAGCACAGGGAAGCAGAGAAATTCTACCTGGAATAGGAAGGCTTTGTGGAGGAGGAGGCATCTTGCCCTGGCTCCTTGGAAATGGTAGGATTTGGACTTGGAGAGGAGACCAGTGTGTTGCAGGTATAAGATGTATTCCAACAGCATCACAAAGGTGAGAACCGGGAGTGGCAGGGTGTGCTCTGAACGGAGGGATTGTGGCGGGGAGTCTCCTGATGGCCTGTTTGAGGTGGGCCATGAAGCATTTCATTTAAGCCAAGGCCATGGACTAGCTGCTCTAAGGTGAATGGTGTCGTGCAAAAAGGAAACCAGGCTTATGAACAAAAAACCTCTCTTTTAAAATAGTTTTATTTCTAAATTTGTATTTATGTCATGAAACCGCTTTCTCTCTTCTGTGATGCAGAACAATTTTGCGCTTGCCATGAAACTCCTGAAGGAGCTGCACAAAGAGTCCAAAACACAAGAGGACTGGCTGGTGAACTGGACGCATGGCTACTGCCGGCTCAGCCACAGCCGGAGCCGGGCCCAGACGTGTCCGGAGCAGATCCTGACTGTGCTGAAAACAGTCTCTTTGTTGGGTATTAGACTGCTCTTACCTGTTGAAGTTTGAGGATGCTATTTTATGCTACGTCTCTGTCTTTTTAAACTGTTATTTGTGTTGCTTTATTTGACGTTTTGGAATTGAATCTTTGGAGCCAGGGTACTTTGTATCCTAGTATTGCTACTGAACATGACATTTGGAGCTTTTATTTCTGCATCTGTAAAATGGAATTGAAAGTGAAAGTTTTTTAAATACATAGTCCAATTATGAATCTAATGTTTTAATTATTTAGAAAACTTTGTTTACATATAAGAATTATCTTGTAAAAAATTAGATATGAAAAGCCTTTATCCTCCTCAGATCTTCTCTTTTCCTAACAAAGTAGCCTTTAAGACTGAGGGAAGAAGAACTTTCTCTGTGTGGCTTTTGAACCTGGTATGCCAGCTCTGCTATCTCATATCCAAAGCTACGTCGTAGCACCATTAGCGAACGTGCTCCCAACCACATTCCCAAATTTGCCTCTTCAGCGGTCCAGGGAATTGGCCTCAGGGAATGTGCAGCCAGGAGAAGCCGTCTGTCCTTATTGATCCCAGGATCAGAATATCCTCCTTGCAATGGTTTAAATATTTTTATGGGTTTTTGAGGGGGAAAGAGGGCTAAGAGGAGTGTGCTGATATGAAGATAAACATTGGTACTCATAAAAATAATTCTAGTCTTTTAGTAGCTACAGTATGGTGGTACTTTGTAACGGTCTTGTGAAATAAGCAGAGCTAGTAGCTGTGGTCACGTATCTGAGGGAAATCTGTCATAGTTGTCTTCCCATGGATGCGCAGGGTGGTGTAGTTGATGGGACTTGAAGGGAGACCACCCTTCTCCTTGATGCCTCCTTCTCACATCTCTGCAAGCTAAGCTGCTCGCTTGACCAGAGCTCCTTTTCTAGAGCTACATAGTAAGACAGAGCACCAGGCCTTTTTTTCCCCCAACTGCCGTTGGCATTCTGTATTGTATTAGTTTCAGTGGTACAGCATAGTGGGTAGACATTTATGTAGTTTATCAAGTGATTCCTTCGATAAATCTTGCACCATCTGACACCATATGAATTATTACAATATTATAATATTATTGACTGTATTCTATAAGCTGTACTTTATATCCCCATGGCTATTTTGTAACTGCCAGTTTGTACTTCTTAATCCCCTCACCTTTTCATTTAGCCTCCCAACCCTCCTCCCCTCTGGCAAACATCAATCAGTTGTTGTCTGTATCTGTGAGTTTGTTTCTGTTTTCTTTGTTCATTTACTTTGTTCTTTAGGTTCAACATATGAGTGAAATTAAATAGTATTGTTCTTTCTCTGTTTTATTTATTTCACTTAGCTTAATACCATCAAGATCCATTTTTGCTGTCAAAAATGATAAGATTTCATTCTTTTTCATTGCAAGTAATATTCCATGGTATATATGTGCTGCATCTTCTTCATCCTTTTGTCTTTTGATTGTAGTATTTAATCCATTTACATTTAAAGTAATTAGTAATAGTATGTAGTTTTATTAATTGTTTTCTGATTGTTTTTGTAGTTCTCTGTTGCTTTCTTATTCTCTTGTTCTGTTGTAGTTGATGGCTTTCTATAGTATTGTGTTTGGATTCCTTTCTCTTTATTTCCTGTATATCCCTTCTAGATTTTTTACTTTGTGGTTACCTTGTACTTCATATATACCAAGCATTTTTGCTGGTCACTTAAGTTTTGAGACATTCTAAAACCACTACTCAACCCCTCCATGTTTATGTTTTTGTCATTATTTTTTACTTCTTTTGTGTGTGTTTCTGTGTAACCCTTAATTTACTGTTATATTTGTATATGCTCTCCCACTTGTGGCTTTTAACCTTTGTACTAGCTTTGGTTGATCCACTGATTTTGTTATGTTTAACTTTGTCAGTTAGAATTCTTTGTAGTATTTTCATATTCCTTTAATATTTCTTGAAATATTGCTTTTATCTGGGAAGAACTAGACCTTTAGTAAAAGGCGAAAGATTTATACGATCTGAAGAGAAACCAGAGTATAGAAGAACTAGACCTTTAAATGAGGCAGTCTGTTGCTTTATCAGCAGCAGGTAATAGTATCAATTTGAAAACTGCAGTGGGTTATTAATGTATATGCACAGATGCACCTTCTGTTCTTTGTAACAGATGGAACTAGATGCTTTGACAAAATGCAGAATGATGATACTTGAATAAAAGTTAGTGTTTTAATTGCTTGCTTAGCCTCTGTGTACTTAGATATGTTCACTGCTAACAAAGAACACTTTTCATTAATGTTAGTTCAAGATTACCCAGCCAGTGTTTGAATTCAGTTTCTTATAACACAAAGATTTATTTTAGTTAATTTCTTAATAGAAAATAACTTTTGTATACTATGAATTTTTTTTAATTTTTGGTATTTATTTACTTCTGAAAAAATCTTGTGTGTTTGTATGTGTGTTTTAATCCAACAGACGAGAACACATCCAGCTACTTAAGCAAAAATATTTCGGCTTTCCGTCACCATAACATTCTCTTGGGTACAACTTACAGGATCATAGCTAATGCTCTCAGCAGCGAGCCAAGCTGCCTTGCTGAAATTGAGGAGAGCAAGGCTAGAAGAATCTTGGAGCTTTCTGGATCCACTTCCGAGACTGCAGAAAAGGTAATGTTCAGTGCAAGAGTGAACCTTTTATTTTTGTGTGTTGTATGCCTTTAATGTGCAACCTCTGGCTACATGAAAGAAATAATAGGTGGAGGGCAGAATCAGGATGGTGTGGGGGAGGTGAACTGAGCTTGCCTCCTCCCTGATCAGTCATCACTACAACTCAGTAACAGGACGATCATCTCTATGAACTACCTGAAGCCCAGATGAACAGAATTCCCATCAGTAAGGATATAAAGAAAAAGCCACATCAAGACAGGTAAGAGGAGTGAAGATGCAGACCATGCAGGTCCTGCCCCACCGTATGACAGTTAAGAAACGAGAAGGATAGACTGGCTTTGGAGGTGCCCCCCTGAGGACCAAGGGGTCCCAGCCCTGCACCAGGCTCTCCAGCGTGGAGCACCTGAGGTGGAGAAAAGAGTTCCCATAACATCTGACTTTGAAAACCAGCAGGGGTTATGTTGAGAGAGACAAATAGCTATGGGAGACTGAACTGCTGTTTCTGAAGGGCCCGTGCACAGACTCACTTGCTCTATGCTCCAGCACAGGGGCAACCACTCAGAAAGTGCCTTTGTATCGGATAGGAACTAAATTGATAACTTCAGGGTGCCAGCTGCAGGGTTGGGGCACAGGGGGACCCTCTAGGGAACAGAAGCACTGCTAGTCACACCAGTGTTCCTTTGTTGAATTCTTCTGCCACCCAGTGGGACCAGCACAGGTGACTGCTAAATCTGTGCTCCTCCTTAGCCCAACTAAGAACATTTGCCCTGCCCCAGTATCTCCCTGAGACCCCCATGTCCCACCAAACTTGATCACTGGATCCTCACTTCTTTCATGGGCTTGTCCACATGGACAGCCTCCCAAGCTTACCCTGAGGAGTCACCAAAAATCCACAGAATTCACAAGAGTATTGTCCACCCTCAGCTCATGCAGAAGACTCACAGTTCCACAAGCTTCATACATGCAGCCTCAGTATGCATTGTAGCTCCTGCCAAGTAATCCCAAGCCCAGCACAAATAGCAGCTGACTTCAACCTACATTTTATCTCCCACTAGGTGGCCCCAAACTTTACATAAGAGGTGGCCAGTCTCAGGCTGCAGCATAGCTCCAACTAACCAGCCGTAAATCTAGCACAAGCAGCAGCCAGCCTTAGCTGACATCGTAGTGCCCACCCAATGGTCCTAAGACCAGCGCAAGCAACAGTTGGCTCGGCTCTCATGCACCTCCAAGCCCAGTACAATCAGCAACCAACCACAGATAAATCTGTAGCTCCTACTAATTGGCCTGAAACATAGCACAAGCTGTGGCTGACCTTGACCCATACCAGAGCCCCTTCCAAGAGGCTCCAGACCCAACATACCCAGTGGACAGCCTCAGACTGCACCAGAGCCCCAATAAACCATCTCATCAACACACATGATGGAAAGCCTCAGCTGGCACCAGAGTCCCGTAAGGTGACTCCCACTTTGTGGAATCAGCCTTAGAATGACAGCTCATCCACTGAAGTCGCAGATGGCCCTCACAGCCAGTTAACCTGAGAGTCAGTGCCACCCACTGATGTCCAAGCAGCAGTTGAGGCCCAATTACATCAGGAGGGTGCATACACAGCCCCCCCCCCCCGCTACACACACACACACACAGGCAATATGGAACAGGAAAAACCTCACTGACACAGGCAAACACAGTAAAAACAGTGACTCAACCAATTATAAAGGTATTAGAAAGATTAAAAGTCAAAAGTATGAATTTATGTTAAGAGATTCACACACAGAGGTAAAATATACTGGCAAAAACAAATGGGGGGGTTGGTGAGACTCAATTAGCAAGGAAATCGTGGCCTTAAATGACACATTAGAAGAGATGGATTTGATTGATTTATTTTTTCATCCCAAAGCAGCAGAATGTACATTTGCTTCAAGGACACATGACGCATTTTCCAGAATAGAACACATGCTAGGCCACAAAACAAGTCCAATAAATTTAAGAGGATGAAATCATATCAGGCATCTTCTGTGATCACAGTGGTATGAAACTGGGAATGAAAGACGAGAAGAAAACTGGGAAACACACAAACGCATGGATGCTAAACATCATGCTACTAAATAATGAATGAATTAACGATGAAGTCAAGGAGGAAGTCAAGATGCCTTGAGACAAATGAAAATGAAAACACAGTGACCCAAAATATGGGACATAATCAAAGAAGTTTTCAGAGGGAAATTTATAGCAATACAGGCCGCCTCAAGCAACAAGAAAAATCTCAAATAAACAATCTAACCTTACACCTAAAGGAAGTAGAGAAAGAGGAACAAACAAAGCCCAAAGTGCGTAGACAGGGAATAATAAAGATCGAAACAGAAATAAATGAGTTTAAAAAATAAATTGAAAAGATCAATGCAAGTAAGATCAGTTTCTTTGAAATGATATAAAATTGATAAACTTTAGCTAGACTCATCAAGAGAAAAGGGGACCCCAAATAAATAGAAGCAATAATGAAAGAGGGGAAGTGACAAACAACACCTGAAAAATACATAGTTTTATAAGAAAATTCTGCAAATTTATATGCTACCAAATTTGACAACCTAAGAGAAATGGATAAATTTTTAGAAATACATAATCTTCCAAGATAAATCAGGAAGAAACAGAACATCTGAACAGATTGATAACTAGTAATTAAAAAGGATCAGTAATCATAACGCATCCACTAAATAAAAGTTTTGGACCAGAGGGCTTATAGGTGAATTCTGCCAAAGGAGAATTGATGCCTATGCATCTCCCAAACTCATTTTATAAGGCCAGCGTTACCCTGATACCAAAACTAGGCAGACACTAAAAAATATTAAAAAGAAAAATACAAGTCAATATCCCTAATGAACACGGATGCAAAAATCTTAACAAATTATTAGCAAACCAGACTCAGCAATACATTAAAAAGATCATGTGACGTGGACACTGTGTCCACGTCATTATGGATGAAATAAAACATACACATGGACTACCGAGTCCAGTGGAGGAAAAAGGACAACAGCATGGCTTTCCTCTCAAAGGGAGCAAAAGCCGTGGCCTCCGCATGGCAAGCCTTTATTTTATTTCTCATCCCATTACAAGATGGTCCTCACTCACTATGCACAAGTTAAAACAAAGGAGCCAATGCCCCTAATCACATCACAGAAGAAGGGTATTAGCAGATGAAAAGGCAAAAGTGGTTGAGCCGGTTACAGCAGTCCCTGCAAGGTTTAGCACTTGAAGGGTGAGGAAGTTTTCAGCAAAAAGCAAGACTCAAAAGCAGCCTAGGTATATTGCAAACCTGATTTCCCACTAGAGAACCTATCTGTGGGCGTGGGTCCTGTACTTCTCTGAGTGGGAGCTGGGCCCACACCACACAGAAGGGTCTGCTACAATCATGTGCCTCGATCAAGTGGCATTTATTCCAAACATGCAAGGTTTGTTTAATATCTGCAAACTAAGGTGATAACCCACATAAACAGAAGGATAAAATACCATGATAATATCAATAGATGCAGAGAAGTAATTTGGCAAAACACAGCTATTTATGATAAAAACTCTCAGAAAGGTGGGGATAAAGGGAACATACCATAGCATAATGAAGCCCACAGATGACAAACCCACGGCTAACGCCATACTCTGTGGTGCAAAGCCGAAAGCTTTTTCCTTAAGATCAGGAACAAGAAGAAGATGTTCATTCTCACCACTTCCATTCAACACAGTATTGGAAGTCCCAACCTCAGCAAACAAGAAAAAGAAATTAAGCAGACCCAATTTGTAAAGGAAGAAGTAAAACTTTCATTATTTGCACATGGCATACTATATATAGAGAACCCTAAAAGCTTCACCAAGAAAGTATTAAAAGTAATTAATGAATTCAGGAAAGTAGCAGAATACAAAATTAATATTTAGAAAGAATTTCATTTTTATATACCAATAACAATCAGAAGGAGAAAATAAGAAAGACCCATTTACAATTTCATCAAAAAGAATGAAATACCTGGGGACAAGTTTAACCAAGGAGGTAAATGACCATTACTCAGAAAACTAGGATATTGAAGAAATAAATTGAAGAATTAACATAGTTAAAATTTCCATAACACCAAAGAAATCTACAGAGTCAATGTAACCCCAATCAACAACTGGTGCTTTGTACAAAACTAGAACAGATAATCCTAAAATATTTATGGAATCCCAAAACATTACCAGAGCAATCTTGAGAAAGAAAAACAAAGTTGGAGGTCTCATACTACCTGATATCAAACAATACTACAAGATTATAGTAATTAAAATAGCAAGGTGCTAGCATAAAAACAAACATAAATCAACGGAGCAAAATAGCCCAGAAATTCAAACCTGACCTGTATATTCAATTAAGCTACACAAAGGAGGCAAAAATACACAGTTGGGTAAAGATGGTCTCTTCAGTAAATGGTGTTGGGAAAATGGGCAAATAAATTTTTTAAAAAACCCAAAAACTAGACCATTTTCTTACACCATATACAAAACTAAACCAAATGGGTTATAGACTTAAGTGTAA
Source organism: Anoura caudifer (assembly GCA_004027475.1). Classification (NCBI taxonomy): domain Eukaryota; kingdom Metazoa; phylum Chordata; class Mammalia; order Chiroptera; family Phyllostomidae; genus Anoura; species Anoura caudifer. The sequence continues at coordinate 40,908 of PVKU01005897.1, read as the reverse complement.
GAACTGAAACCATAAAATTCCTAGAAGAAAACACAGTCAATAATCTATTTTGTTCTTAGCAATATTTTTTTGGATATGTCTCCCATGGCAAATACAACAAAAGCGAAAATAAACAAATAGGATTACATCAGACTAAAAAGCTTTTGCACTGCAAAGGAAACCATCAATAAAATAAAAAGACAAGCTTCTGAATAGAGAAGATACCATGATATATCTAATAAGACATTAATCTCCAAAATTTATAAAGAATACATACAAATCAACACCAAAAACCCCACTCATTTAAAAATAAGCAGAGGCCTGGAATAGGCACTTCTCCAAAGAGGCCAATAGACTTAATGAAAAGATGCCCAACATCATTAATAGCCAGGGAAATGCATCTAAAACCACAATAAGATACCACCTCATGCATGTCAGGATGGCTGTCATCAATAAATCAACAAAACAGTTGGCAGGGATGGAAGAAAAGGGAATCTTCCTTCACTCTTGGATTGTAAATTGGTGCAATCACTGTGGAAAACAGTATGGAGGTTCCTCAAAAATTACCATATGGCCCACCAATCACTCTTCAGGTATTTATCCAAGGAAATCCAAAGCACTGATGTGAAAAGGTACGCGCACCCCGTGTTCCATTGCAGCGCTATTCACAGTCACCAAGGTACGGAAGCAACCTAAGTGCCCATCATTGTGCAAGTGGGTGAGGAAGGTGCACATTTGTTAATGGAATATTCCTCAGCCATAACAGTGAAACCTTGTCATTTGCAACAACATGGAAGGACCAGAAGGTATTATGCTAAGTTAAATAAGTCAGACAAAGACAAATATTATATGCTTTCACTTACATATGGAGTATAAAATACAAATGAACAAGCAAATTTGTAGATACAGTAAATAATCTTATAATGGCCTGATGGGAGGATTTGGGGTGACGGGTGTAAATGGCGAAAGGGATTAAGGAGCACAGATTGCCAGTTATAAAAATATTTATGGGGATGGAAAACAGCAAAGGGAATATAGTCGGTAACATTGTGATGAGACTGTATGGTGCCCGGTGGGTACAAGACACGCTGGGGCAACCCCTTCGTAAGGCATAAATGTCTGGTCTTCACGTTTTACACTGGAAACTAATCTAATACTGTGTGTCAGCTATAAATGAAAAAATAAGTTTTTTAAAAAGTACGGAAAACTTACCGAATCAACTGTAGGAAAAAATGTTTGCGAAGGGAAAAATGTATATTCTGTCATTTGCATATGTTCATCTTAAACTCTTAATCTTTGAGGTTTTGTGATACACTTCCAGTGATTCCAGTCGGTGGGAATTCTAATTGTCCCTTTTGCTTGTTTCCAAACGGGAATCTTACTGCCAACGCGTTATCCAGCTGTTAAGTGAAGCACCAAACGAGAAAGAGACGTTACCGCCTTGGGAGAAAGTGCAGACCTCTGAAGTTCCTTTATTCTCCTTTGTTCCGTTATTTGAGTAGTCACACCAGTTTGCAAAAGAGTAAATTGTGGAAATTCACTCCCAGTCTGTTGGGAATTAGGCTGCTTTTGGGTGAGCTGAGGTTAGAGGGCCGTTCAGGGTCCGAGGTGAGGGTAGTTTTAACCTGGACCTTAGAGACTAAAAAGGGACAACTAAAGAAAATAAATAAGTAATGGACATTGTTCTCTGTTTTTCTGATATATCTGACAATTACGCATAGCCAAGTTTATTAGTGGAAAATTCACATACTTCATGTTTTTTTCCTGTGTATTTGAGTCATACACTTTTTTAGCGTTAAAAATGAGAAATTTGTGTCGGGATGATGTGGGCAGTTCCCTCATGAATTCCCTAATGGAATTTCACCAGTAGTTGCCACTCAGGGGTTCCACTAGTTTGCGGGACAAATCAGCCTTTTTCACTTTTTAATTTAATGCCTGCTTTTTCAAATCATTTGCATTTTGATAGTCAACCACCTCTCCTTATCTCACCGTGGCCCACCTCACTGTAGTTGGGTGGCCTTGCCTTCGTCCTTCACAGAGGTACCAACGTCTATGCTGGACATTGACCACAACGTGCCAGCTTCCGTCTCCGTTTAAATTTCTGACACGGCTGTACGATCACATTGACTTTTGGTGCCCTCTCTGTAGGACTAGTGGGCTGTCTGGCCCCCACTTGGCTTACTCTTCTTTGTTTGGTTGTATTTTACGCGCTCAGGATCTTACTGGAATGGCTACACCTTCCCAGTCAGGGCAGGCTCTCCCTCTTTCATTTAGCCAGCTTTCCGTATCTGTTATTTTATGGCTGATGACTCTCACAAGTATTCTTCCTTTGTCATCACAAGGGGAAAATAGTTTTTCCACAAAGCCTCCGTTGCACCAACAGGTTTTCTGAGATCTCTGTCAATTCTAGGTGATCGCAGGCCTGTACCAGAGGGCGTTTCATTACCTTTCTGAAGCTGTGCCGACAGCCGAGGAAGGGGCCTGTCCTTCCAACCGGGGCCGGCAGCCTGCAGCCGCGGTGGCAGATGCTTACATGACGCTGGTGGACTTCTGTGACCAGCAGCTCCGCAAGCAGGAAGAGGGCTCATCAGGTGGGTTACAAAAGAAAAGAAATCAGTGCCACGTTATGTTCATGTAACGTTTCAAGAACTTTGTACATATTTTTGGTTTCTTATTTGTTTGTTTTAAATGGGAAAAGTCTTGCATTTTTTATAAGGAATGACATCCCCAAGCAACATGTTCTTCTTATCTCCTATCCTGATGCAAACTCTTCTCCAGCTGTCTTCTGTCTTTCCATTTACTTAATTTATACTTTCATATTTTGCTTACTTTACTTAATTAATAATTTAAATTTATAATAATTTAAATTATTTAATTTAATTTATACATTTTTACTTAATTTATACTTTCATAGCTTCAGTATTATTGGCTTTATGTGTCCTGCCTCTTTTTCCTGGAATAAATTCAGTAACCAGCCCTGCCCTTTCTGTTCCCAGCCAAGAAAGCAAACTGCTTCATGCAGAATGAGTGATCTAATAGAAAAGTTCAGCTTTCAGATAGAAACTTTTACCTGTAGTCTAAATTATTGCTGCTGTTTGTTGATATAAAGTAGTTAGGGGAAAAAAATGATGTACTACAAAGTAGAAGCCAAAAAGTGAAACTGTAATTACATGGTAAATTTGTAATTTATGTATATTTACCACCATTTTTTCCCTTCTTTGTTAGTTACTGAGTCTGTAGAGCTGCAGACGTATCCGGCCCTTGTGGTGGACAAAATGTTGAAAGCTTTAAAATTACACTCCGATGCAGCCAGGCTGAGGTTTCCCAGACTACTGCAGATTATAGAAGAGTATCCGGAAGAGACCCTGAGCCTCATGACCAAAGAGGTAATATCTTTCATCTGCAGAGCTCAAGGACATGCTCCTGTTTCTATCCGAACACATAATGTGTATAATGCATAGATAACAGCTTTTTCTAACAGACATGCACTTTTGCTAACATTCCAAGAACATATGTAATTTAAAACCATGTTTAGCAATGTCCACATTTACCTGTTTTCCTCAGTGGGTATTGATAATGCTGTGTCTGAATAAGGACCCCAAGAAAGAGAGGAGGAGGTATAGTTGGGACAGAGATGGGAATTTTCTGTAGCACAGTTCACTGTCCATACAGACAAAGCTGTGGTCGGTAACACCTGTTCATTCCTGTGCTCAGTGTATCATTTAGTTCAGGGAGAAAGGAGTACATTTCAGCTGGCATCCTGCCCCCTGTGGCTGTGGCTCCTGCCAGCAGCATGGTGTCCAGGGGGGGTCTGAGGCATCCCAGTTCACGGTGAGCAGCTGGTGAGTGGGGGCTCGCAGGAGCGGCCTGCGGTCCCCCACAGGTTCCGCCCCCAGCTCGTGTGCCCGCTGCGCTCACCCACACAGGGCTCCGTCATCCTGCTGCCTTCCTGCCGGTTGGGCCTCGTCTGAAAAGCCCAGGGCCACCTGGAAGGCCCCTTAATGACTTTAATAAATGTTTAACAGGAAAACAGGGCCAGCCTTTGAGCTGATAATTAATGGTTCAAAAAAGATGACATAATACCCCATTAGCTATGTACAGTAAGCTTTTAAACAACGCTGGTCTCTGAGCTGTGGAGACTCGGCACCTGTCAGGGCTTTACCGCTCCTCTGACCCCCCTGTGGATTTGGAACGGGGGCGAGTTTCTCAGTTGGTCTTAAACAGCAGATTAAAGTCAATTCAGAGATGCAGTGTAAAGTATTTTTCTTAAAGATAAGTAAGTAATTTAAATAATGCTCATGCATATATAGTAAAGACAGCATTTTCAGTTTTTGAGAAAATAAACAGGGCATTTAGTCAATGTCATGACACTGGAGGAGACCCCTGAGACGGGGCAGCTAAGCTTTATCCAGTGCTCCCTGCGAGCTGTGTGGGCCGGTGCATCTTACCCGCTCATACCCTGCTCGCTCCTCATTTTATGGGTGAAGTCGGGGAGCTTGCCTGCATTCAGTCGCTCCTCGTGCCAGTACACCAAGTACGTCAGATTTTATCTTACAGTGAACACACGAAACGGCATTAGAGGGAAAGAAACATAAAGGTATTTTGAAAATGGGCTTGGAGTAAAGAGAAACCAGAAGACATAAAGGAGGTAATTTGACACTGATGCACAGAGAAAAAAATTCCGAAGTTAAAAAACTGGAAGAAAACGATTTGCAGTGGGTATTAGAGCTGGACTTGATGTCTCTGCTCTAAAAAGTAAGCGCACCAAGCAGAGCGTGGTCAAGAGAAATGCATGCACGGTTAATGTAGGTGAGGCAAACCGACTGGTCAGCCCTGCTCGTAGTAAGACATGACAATTAAAATTAGGTGTATTTCCCTCTTCAGGTTGACAGTGAATTTTTAAAAATGATTATAAGGATTTTGGAAAGTTTCAATCTAATTTACTTTTTTTTGAGTATTGTGTTTTTATTTTTTTTAAGTGCAATTTGCATTCAGTAATATTTTATATTAGTTTCAGGTGTACAGCATAGTGGTTAGACAAACATATGCTTTACAAAGTGTTCCCCCTGATATTTCTAGTACCCAGTTGGACCATAGTAAGCAAAACAGCATGGTACTTGCATAATTTACTTTTAGATATGAAAATTTGAAGTATTTTGGAGAGAGGTCTAGCAATGTTTTTTTACAATTAATGTTTCCACAGTAATTTTACTTCTAGGAGTTTGTCCTGTGGGTACATAGCACAAGCACAAAGACATAAACACATGGATGTCCATTGTAGCATTTATCTGTAATAGCAAAAATTAGAAAATCTCTAAAAAGTCATTTTAGAGAAGTAGCTAAATGGAATGGAATACCATGCAGCCATTAAAAGGAACGAGGTAAGCCTAGGAAGTGTCAGCCACAGTACGCTTAGTCTGGCTCCATTCTTGTAGAGAAAGGCTACGTGCGCGCTTGCATAGGAAACATCTGGAGCAACTGAACGGTTCTCGGTGGAACAGGAACTGAGAGGCCAGAGGAAGAGGAGACTTCATTTTACAGTTGTCTGTTTGATACATCTAATTACGAATATATGCGCATATGCTTTTTATTTGGACACATCATTTTACAGCAGGACGGCGTTCAGCGTTGTGGCCATTACTAAGTTACAGCCCTCTGCATTTCAGATTTCTTCCATTCCTTGCTGGCAGTTCATTGGCTGGATCGGCCACATGGTGGCCTTGCTAGACAAAGAGGAAGCCGTTGCTGTCCAGCGCACTGTGGAAGAGATCGCTGATAACTATCCGCAGGCGATTGTCTACCCGTTTATAATAAGCAGTGAAAGCTATTCCTTCAAAGATACTTCCACTGGTCATAAGAATAAGGAGTTTGTGGCAAGGTAATATTGCAGAGAAATGAGGTTGGTTTCTACTGTCATTAAATATTACGGTTCATAAAAAGTGTGTATGGTGAAAGCAAACACATAAAAGCTCATATTTGTCTTCAAATTAATTAGAGCTTTCACAGAAGAATAGAAAATCTTAGATATTTGTTGAATGCATTTACTGTGGGTATGTTATTTGTTATAGAATTTCTTTCCTTTTTAAAATACATATCACCTTAGATTGTTATTCATGAAACATTTTATTCCTATATTAATAGCAGTCTATTGGTGGAAACAGACTGGATTGAGATGTTTTATGAAATCATTTCTTGAAAGTCTTTAATTGAAAATATCTGGGAAACCCCTCTAAACTAGGATTCATTCAGTACACTGTCTGAAGTGTCACTCTTTTCGCTTCTTTAGCTGATTTGTGACTGGAGACATAACTACCAGTGATGGATCACTTTTGCAAGAATACTTTATAAATGCACGGTATTTCAGTGGACATTCTTTATCAAAGGCTTGTTTTGTTGTTGTTGTTGTTGTGAGCTGACTTGCTGTATTATCGAGTGCTCTGTTTTTAAGATGACGACAAAGGGTAGGGCGCAGCTTTGCCATGGCTGGTCAGTGCACCGGCTGTGTTTCCACCATCTGCCACTGCTGGTGCCGCCCCGTGGCCGCTGTGCAGAACCAGCTGCAGCGCAGCTAACTTTTTAAAAAACAAAGACAGGAAAAAGGTTTGAAAATAGGTCGAGAAACTTGCCTTTTCTTTCACAGCGTAACTGCAAAACTCCATGTATCAGATTGTATACCTCAAAATGTTGACATTATTTGCAAGAAGATTTACTTGTATCTCACTGAGATGCTGACCTCTTTATAGAATACAGTGGTCCTGCTTCGGTCATGAGGGAGATATTCCAGGTCCCCCCAGAAGATGCCTGAAGCTTCAGATTATACCAAACCCCATATATACTTTGTTTTTTTCCTGTAGATACATAGCTGAGATAAAGTTTGATTTATAAAGTAGCACAGTAAGAAATATTGACAACAATAATTAATAATAAAACAATTATAATACACACTGTAGTACAAGTTCCGTGAACGCGATCTCGTTCCCAAATATGCTGTTGCACTGTACTTGCCTTCCTGGTGATGGTGTGAGATGACACAGTGCCTGCCTGATGAGATGAAGCGGGCGGGTACACTGGGCAGGGAGGTGACTGATGTCCCAGCCGGACAGCACGAAATTTCATCACCGTACTAGACCGGCATGCAGTTTAAAACTTAGGAATTGTTTATTTCTGGATATTTTCCGTTTAACATTTTCAGACTGCATTCAACCATGGGCAAGTTATACCATGGAAACTACGGATCAGAGGGACTACTGTACACACTTTGTCCTTCATCTGATGTTGGATAGGATTTTTAAATTGCTTTTTCCCTGGACTGTATTGGTTATAGGTATATAAGAGAAGATAATTATATACTATAGGCCTTGATCTATGGAAGATGTTTGATTACCTGAACTTGGTAACTTTTTTACAGGATTAAGAATAAGTTGGATCTAGGAGGAGTGATTCAAGATTTTATTAATGCCCTAGAACAGCTCTCGAATCCCGAAATGATCTTTAAGGTAATGTGAACATCTCCTAGCACGTGAAACAGAGCTTAGGTAAAACTCACTTACAATCTAGCTTGGTTTTTCTTTTTCTTTTTCCCTTGAAAAGGACTGGACTAATGATATCAAAGTTGAATTAACAAAAAAGTCTGTAGATAAAAGAAACATTGAGAAGATGTATGAGAGAATGCACGCAGCCTTGGGAGACGCGAAGGCCCCAGGCCTCGGGGCGTTTAGAAGGAAGTTTATTCAGGTAGGTAACTGGCGGTCTGCCTCTGTGATGGTGGGGTCGGTGGGGAGACCCCTCCTCACTATGTTCTCTGGTTTGTTAGCTGTTCTGGCTGTAAAATGTCTGTTGAATTTGTAAACTCCCTTTAGATTTGATGCTTTTTCTGAGATATTTTTAAATTTATTTTAATTGTTGTTCTTGTACAGTTTTCTGTCTTTTGCTCCCATTCCAGCCCACCGCCCCAGCCCTCCCCACCCCTGCTAGTTTTTGTCCATGCGTCCTTTATACTTGTTGCTCCAATCCCCTCCCCTTTCCCCCTGAAATTCCCTCCCCTCTCCCTCTGGTGACTATCAACCCCTTCTCAATTTCAGTGTCTTTGGTTATATTGTGCTTGTTTATGTTTTTTTGATTAGGTTCCTGTTAAAGGTGAGATCATATGGTATTTGTCTTTCACTGCCTGGCTTATTTCACTTAGCATAGACACTTCTCCAAGGAGGACACACAGAGGATCCAGAGAGACATGAAAAGATGCTCCATATCGCTAGCTATCAGAGAGATGCAAATTAAAACCACAGTGACATACCACTTCACACCAGTCAGAATGGCCATCATAAACAAAGCAACAACTAACAAGTGCTGGAGAGGTTGTGGAGAAAAGGGGACCCTAGTGCACTGTTGGTAGGATCGCAGACTGGTACAACCACTATGGAAAGCAGTATGGAATTTTCTGAGATATTGATGGCATATTTTTAGGCCGTATAATAGCAAGTGGAGTAATAGGTAAAATCTTAGGGGTTTTATTACATTGATGTTCTTCATGCACAGATTCCTAGACATGAAGGTTACATGTAGTTTAATATTTTTAATTCTCTGAATGATTTGAATATTGAATCAAGGAAATATGTGTATTTTATATAGGTTAATTATTTGTGAGCACTTATCTCTGTTCAAGGCACTCTCCTGGGTGCTCCAGAGGTACAAAGAGAAGATTGACCCAGATTCTGAATTCAGAGGGGCAGTCAGGCAAATACTGTATTTAAAGGACTGGGGCATAAAGACAAGTGTGGTGTGTGAGGCCTGTTTTAACGCTGTTCTCGAGTTGAAGGAAGAGAACATGCCTCAGTTTGGAGTGAAGGAGGAAAGGCCCCTTGGAGCGAGTGCAGCTGCAAGTGAGCTCTGATGGGCCCGCATTTGACACCACCACACGTGTGCTTCTTGCTCCCTCTGAGAGAGTGCACCTTCTGTCCCTCTGCCACCTGGAGAACTCGCCCTTTGAAGTGTGGCTTATGCCCCATTTCTCCTTTAGCACCTTTCCCTGAACCTCCTTCTCCTAACTTGCCCCAAGAAGAGTTAGGTGTCCTTTCCTCTCTGCTGTCTAAAGCATGTATGTACACCCCTCTTAGCACTCATCACACTGATTTTTCACCCACTTTTGGTTAAACTACCTTTATTCATTGAACCTCAGGATGTTAGCCTGAGGGAGAAGTCCTGGTACTCATGTCGCTAGAGTTCTCAAGTCCCACAATCTCTAGTGCAAAGGAAGGTCTTTGTCCTTTTGTTTTGTTTAATAACTGCTGTATTAAGATGTAATTCAGCCCTGACTGGTGTGGTTCAGTGGGTTTGGTGTCTTCCGGCCAACCAAAAGGTCACTGATTCAGTTCCCAGTCAGGGCACATGCCTCGGTTGGGGGCCAGGTCCCCAATTGGAGATAAGCAAGAGGCAACCAATTGATGTATCTCTTCCTTTTTTCTCCCTCCCCGCCCTTCTCTCTAAAAATAAGTAAATAAAACCTGAAAAAAAAAGATATAATTCACATACCCTGCAGTTCACCTTGAAGTGTACAGTGCCATCGTCTTTATTATATTCAGAGTTGTGCAAACATCACCGCATCAATTGTGGAACGTTTTCATCACCCCAGAAAGAAACCCTGTGCCTCTTAGCAGCTGCTCCTCCTCCTCATCTCCTGCCAGCCCCAGGCAACCACTGAGCTGCTTTCTGTCTCTATGTATTTGCTGCTCCGGACATTTCCTATAAGTGAAATCACACAATATGTGAGCTGGCCCCTTTCAACATGATGTTTTCAGAGTTCATCCATGTTATAACGTGTGTCAGGATGTCATTCCTTTTTATTGTTGAATGTTATTTCACATGAATATGCCACATTTTGTTTATCTTTGCATTAAGTGATGGACATTTTGGGGGTTTTCTGCCTCCTTAGCTCTTAGGAATAGCGCTGCCGTGAACATCAAATGTGCAAGTTCTTGGTGGAAAATCCTAAGGAGTGGAAAACGGTATTTATCTTTAACTCTCTAGTTTATACCTCCTAAATTAGACTTGTAGACAGGGATTTTTTGTCTTGTTCATCTTTTCTTTTCATACCTGCAATACTCTACCTGGTGTGAAAGAGGAATCTTGAACTAGATGAATGAACAGTGTAGTTTTGATAAGTGGAGGTAGATTTCAGTGGGTCGTTCCTACTTAGGGTGGTTTGAATTCCAGGTATGAATGAGTAAGTATATACAGGACCGTTGCTGCCTAAATGTGACCAGGAGTGTATCCTAAAAGTTAAGATAAAATCATAAACCTTTGTGTTTCATTTTATCACATACAACATTAGGCTCCACATCATTTCGAATCTGTCTCACAGTACCGCGACACGTTGGACATGCCAAGGGTCTCAGAACAGGAAATACACATACTGTGAATGTACTTAAAACTATTGTGCTAGCATTGACAAGTTTATCAAATTACAGAATACTACATTTAGAAAAGCATTTGTTCTTTTTTTTTTAGCCAGCGGCCTAGTAAACTTCCAGGCATACGTTTTCTGTAAAGACCCAGATTTTCGGCTTTGAAGGCCACACCAGTGTCTGTTGCAGGTGCTCACATCTTTCATTATAGTGCAAAAGCAGCCCTAGACTGTATGTAAATGAAAGTCATCTCTGACAGGATTCCAACAAAATTTTACTTATAAAAACAGGCAGGGGGCTGGATTTGACTGGTCGTTTGCCTAACCTTATTCTAAACAAAGAAGCTAGAGTTGAAAACCAGGGGACTTGCCCAGTGTCAAACAAAGTGTCAGCATGGAAACTAGAAGCAGGTCTCCCAGCTTGGTAGGGCCGGTCCATCATCTGTAAAAAGATTTAATTCAAGCAGCACGTCTTTTCTGAAGCCTTCGCTAATCCACCCTGCTCTCCAGGAGAGTCTGGCCCAGACTGAGAGGAGGTGTTTCGCTGTGGTTTGCCGCCTGTCTGTGTCCTCAACAGTGTGAGAATGTCCACGGCAGTCCTGTTCATTGCTTTGTGCTGAATAATTCTACAGCCCCCGGGAAAGACTGCATGTTAAACTTTTGAATTCATAACCACTTCCTTTCCGTGCATGCTGGACACCGTAAGACTCTAGCCTGAAAATCTCAGTGTGGACCACTTACAGTTCTTCCCAAGTGCTGCTGAGCAGGGCTGCCTGCAGCCCTAAGTGAGGGAAAATGTCGGAGGCAAAACCTACCTTCCTTGTTTCTACTAGGCATGATACTTACCTTGAGGTTACTGGGAAGATCAGTCCAGAATTTTCTACTTTGTACCAAATCAACAAATAATTTGCATCAATTAAAATAATAATCTACCAAAACAAAATTGCCTCAAATTTCACTTTAGAGGATCCTAAGGGCAGTAAGCCATTCAGATAGATTGTTGGCACTAGTTATATTTGGGAAATAGCCAAACTTTCCACATATTCTAAGAATTGCAGGTTGTTTCTATGTTTTTAATTCATACATAGATCAAAGAAGAAATTTGTTTTATGTATGTCAATTTTCCTATAGTGAACTGTGTTAAAATAGAGAATATATTTCATTTAAACTATATTTATGTTGTGGGATTAGTTCTAAATTTAGTAAAAACTCTTGCATTTTATTTTGATACCAGAATCATAATTTAAATATTTCAGTAGAGTCTAAATAAAGAAATATTTGATATGTTCCAAGGTAAGTATTTATAATAATAATTGCTTTTAGAAATATAAATTATCAATGTTTACACTGGTTTATGATTCAAAATAATGACCCTTACTAAGGAAAGTAGCATGCTTATATTTTTCTCTTCTGCTATGATGAATATTTAGTAATTGTTTATTTTAACCAAATTACTTCATTTGTTTTATGCTTTGTTTCTAACTACTCCTATTATCATAATGGTGTAGATCAGTAACTAGATAATGGGCTCAAAGAATTAAATGACTTTCTCAAGTTTTTAAAGCCCTTATTAAAATTTATGACTAGAAGTCACTACCAGCCATATTATTTCTAAACTTTATATTTTTTTCTCTTTTTTATTGTTGTTCTATTACAGTTATCCCAGTTTTCACCCCACTGCTCTCCTCTACCCCCCAGTCAGTCCCCACTCTGTTGTCCGTGTCCCACATGGGTCGTTTGTAGTCGTTCTTTGACTAGACCCCTCCCCTGCTTTCCTCCCTCATCCCCCTCTGCGTCCGTCCCCTCTGTTCCCTGTCGGTTTGTTCCTGGTTTCCATGCCTCTGCTTCTGTTTTGCTCATTTGTTTGTTTTGTTCGTTAGGTTCCTCTGATAGGTGAGGTCATACGGTATTTGTCCTTCACTTGCTGGCTTATTTTGCTCAGCATGATATTCTCCAGGCCCACCCATGGTCCCTTCTTTCTTTCTGCCGTGTAGTATTCCATTGTGTATACATGCCACAGGTTTTCTTATCTGCTCATTTACTGATGGGCACTTAGGCTGTTTCCAAATTTTGGCTACTGTGAAAAACACTGCCATGAACATAGGAGTGCATTCTTTTGAAATGGTGTTTCAGGATTCTTAGGGTCTAATCCCAGCAGTGGAATTGCCATGTCAAAAGGCAGTTCCATTTTCCTTTTCTGAGGAGATTCCATACTGTTTTCCACAGTGGCTGCGCCAGCCTCCATTCCCACCAACAGCTCACCAGGGTTCCCTTTTCTCCGCATCCTTGCCAGCACTTGTTTGCTGATTTGTTTATGATGGCCATTCTGACTGGTGTGAGGTAGTGTCTCATTGTGGTTTTATGAGTGATGCTGAGCAACCTTGCATATGTCTCCAGGCCCTCTCTGTGTCCTCCTTGGAAAGGAGTCTCTTCAGATCCTTTGCCCATTTTTTAATTGGATTGTCTTCCTGATGTGGAGTCGTATGAGTTCTTTATATATTTTGGAGGTCAAACTTTTGTCCAAGGTATTGTTGGCAAATGTGATTTCCCATATGGTTGGTTTCCTTTTCATTTTGATGATATTTTCTTTAGCCGTTCAGAAGATTTTAAATTTGATATAGCCCCCATTTGTTCATTCTTTCCTTTATTTCTCTTGCCGTAGAGGATGCATCAGCAAAAATATTGCTTTATGGGGTATCTGAAATTTTACTGTCTGTGTTTTCCTCTAGGACTTTTATGGTGTGGCAGCTTATGTTTAAGTGTTTTATCCATTTTGAGTTTATTCTGGTGTATGTTGTAAGTTGGTGGTCTACTTTAATTTTTGTGCCTGTACCATTCTAGGTCTTCCAGCACCATTTGTCAAAGAGGCTATTTTTACTCCATTTTATGCTTCTGCCCCTTTGTCAAATATTAATTGACCACAGAGATGTGGATTCATTTCTGGGCTCTCTATTCTATTCCATTGATCTATGTGTTTCTTCTAATGCCAGTACCAGACTATTTTGATTACAGTGGCCTTGTAGTGTAGTTTGATATCAGGTATTGTGATCCTTCCTACTTTATTCTTCTTACTCAAAATTGCTGCAGCTATTTGTGGTCATTTTTGGTTCCATTTAAGTTCTTGAAATGTTTGTTCTATATCTGTAAAATATGTCATTGGTATTTTAATAGGGACTGAGTTGAATCTATAGATTGCTTTGGGTAGTATGGACATTTTGATGATGTTAATTCTTCCAATCCGTGAACACAGTATATGCTTCCGTTTATTTGTGTCTTCCTTGATTTCTTTCTTCAGTATTCTGTAGTTTTCCGAGTACAGGTCTTTTACCTCATTGGTTGTTTATTCCGAGGTACTTTATTTTTCTTGTTGCTATAGTAAATGGGATTTCTTTTCCTAGTTTCTCTGATATTGCATTTTTGGTGTACAAAAATGCCTTTTACTTCTGAATATTGACTTTGTATCCTACTATTTTGCCAAATTCATTTATTAGGTCAAATTTTTTGTGTGTTTTTTCGGTGGAATCTATAGTGTTTTTTCTGTACACCTTCATGCCATCTGCAAATAATGACAATTTTACTTCCTTCTTCCCAATTTGGATGCCTTTTATTTATTTTTCTTGTGTGATAACTGTGGCCAGAATTTGCAATACTACTTTGAATGAAAGTGAAAGCAGACACCCTTGTCTTGTTCCTGATCTTAGGGGGAAAGCTTTTATTTTTTGCCCATTGAGTGTATGCTGGCTGTAGGTCCCTCATATGTGGCCTTTATTATGTTGAGGAATGCTCCCTCTACTCCCACTTTGCTGAGTCTTTTATCATAAATGAGTTCTGTCCTTTATCAAATGCATTTTCAGCATCTATTGATATGATCATGTGATTTGTGTCTTTGATTTTCTTTATCTGGTGTATTACGTTTATTGATTTGCAAATATTATACCATCCTTGCATCCCTGCGATGAATCCTACTTGATCGTAGTGTGTGATCTTTTGATGTATTGCTGGATCTGATTTGCCAATATTTTATTGAGGATTTTAGCATCTATGTTCATCAGCAACATTGGCCTGTAGTTTTCTTTCTTTCCTGTATCTTTACTTGGTTTTGGAATGAGAGTAATATTAGCCTCATAGAAAGAGTTTGGCAGTCTTCCCTCTTCTTGAATTTTTTGGAATAGTTTGAGAAAAATAAGGAGTTAGCTCCTCCCTAAATGTTTGGTAAAATTCACCTGTGAAGCTGTCTGGTCCAGGGCTTTAGTGTGCCAGGAGTTTTTTGATTACTGCTTCAATTTCACAAATTGTTACCAGCCTATTCAGGCTTTCTGCTTCTTCTTGATTCAGTTTTGGAAGATTATATGTTTCTAGAAATTTTTCCATTTTGCACAGGTTGTCATTTCTTGGCATATAGTTCATAGTAATTTCTGAAAATCCTTTCTATTTTTGTGTTATCTGTTGTAATTTCTCCTCTTTTGTTTCTGATTTTATTTACTTGGGTCCTCTCTTTTTTTCTTGATGAGTCTGGTTAAAGGCTTGTTGATTTTGTTTATCTTTTCAGAGAACCAGCTCCTGGATTTTTTGATCCTTTGAATTGTTCTTTTAGTCTCTATGTCATTTAATTATATTTCTCTTTCAAGGGAACACAAAGACACACTTCAGGTGTTTTTGAGTGTTGAAACATTCAAGGAAAGCAAAACTGTAATAGTGAAAGCATAGAAAAAAACCTATAAAATTAATTGGGTACTTATGTATTATAAACATTTATAAGCCTAGAACCTTTTCCAAAGTTCACATTTACTGTAAATGTTAATATTTAACTAAGCTATTAATTTTAGGCTTTTGGAAAAGAATTTGATAAACACTTTGGGAAAGGAGGTTCTAAGCTACCTGGAATGAAGCTTTGTCACTTTGAAGACATTACCAACTCACTACTTTCAAAAATGTGCAAAGACTCAAAGCCACCTGGGAACCTGAAAGAATGCTCCCCCTGGATGAGTGACTTCAGAGTAGAATTCTTGAGAAATGAGCTGGAGATTCCTGGTGAGCTAACCGTTTAGAAGTGACAAACTAGTTGAAGGAGAATAGTGCTGTAGCAAGAATCTGTGATTTCTAAAATAATAGCAGGATCTTGACAGTTATTTTTTTTTAATTTTAAAACTTTCCTACATTTTTTTATCATTAGGACAATTGGGAATTACTGTCATTCAGTACACTTTACCCAGTGTCCAATTAGATCATAGTTTTCTTATTTTCTTGATTAAGATGTGTGTTCAAATTTCTATCTAATAATAACGGTAACTGGTCATTTCTTCTAAACACACCCATGCTTTGCTCCTGAATAACTTTTCCTCAGAAATATAACGTAGGTGTAGATGCAAGTCATTTCTTGAGATGCACATGTTGATCACATATAAAGTGATGACATAATGATGAATAACTTAATCTCAGGAAAAAGAATTGTGACATTGAGAATAAAGATGAGTTGGTCAGATGAAGCTGGCATGATTTTTCAAGGCCAATCTTTGTACATTCCATGTTCTTCACCTTAGAATTCATAAGACCAAAAAAAAATGTTTTAATATGGTTATTCATTCCAGTGAATATCAAAAAACATTTGGAGAAGTACTTTTCTTAACAACTGTGCATTGCATACAGGAAGTTTCAAGGAAAGTATTTGAAACATAAGCCTCCTAATATGCAGCTTAATTCTCTGTAAAATAATACAGTGTTCGAGCTCAATGCATTAGTTTTTCTGTTTAGAATTCTATCATTAGTCAAACAGAGAAGTAATAGCATTGTTTTGTTTTGTATTGTTTATTTATTTATGTATGTATTTTAAGAGAGGGGGGAAGGGAAAGAGAAGAAAGGAAACATCAGTGTGTGGTTGCCCCTCAGGCACCCCCATCCGGGGCCCTGGCCTGCAACTCTGGCCTGTGCCCTGACTGGGAACCAAACTGGCAACCATTTGGTTCACAGGCCCACGCTCAATCCACTCAACCATACCAGCCAGGGCTAATAGCATTTTTTTAAGGCTATTTTCTTTAAATGTAAACTTTTAGTAAAAAGTGTTATTATGTTTGATAAGTTTTTTAAAATTAGATCAACAGATATATTTTAAAATACAGGGCTCATTCTGTAATAGCTGTACCTAAGTAAGGCCTTTTTGTTTTTCTTAGGTCAGTACGATGGCAAAGGAAAGCCAGTGCCAGAGTACCACGCACGGGTCGCTGGGTTTGATGAGCGGGTAGGTGCTGGTGCTCGTGAGCCCCGTCACCGCGGCCAGGGCTGGCGGTGCGTGGCACTTAGTTCTTCTGATGGGAGAGTGTTTGTCTTGACTAAAGAAAAGACATTTAGCTTCCTGTGTTCGTCTCAAATGTATGTAGTTTTCTGATCCAATTATTTACTGAATTTCTTAATGTTTCCGATGTTTTAATATCAATCATATTTAAGGACATAACACACTTTAAGAGTAAACTATATGTGTGTGTATCCGCTATCAAATATACATAAAATTAAGTAATTACAGAAAGTTGTATATGGCTTGTTGCTAAGGACATCCACATTTATAAGCAGTTATTTTAACCAGGAATATGAAATTCTGTGGGCACAATAGTACAGTGTGAACAGGTATCCAAAATACTTCACTGGCCTCAAGTTCTCCTTTTTTCCCCTATGTCACCTGACTCTGTCTTCAAAGAGAGATCTCTCTCTGAGTAATGTGTGCCTCCTTACCTTTCCCTTAGGATGATGATATGATGGATTAGTCTCTCAGTTTTTCAGACTGCACCTAAAAATATTGTCTTAATTTTTAAAGGTGAAAACAATGACTTCTATCAGAAAACCAAAACGCATCATCATCCGAGGCCATGACGAGCGGGAGTACCCCTTCCTTGTGAAGGGTGGGGAAGACCTGCGGCAGGACCAACGCATTGAGCAGCTCTTCGAGGTCATGAATGTCATTCTGTCCCAAGATGCCGCCTGTAGCCAGAGAAACATGCAATTAAAGACATACCACGTCATTCCCATGACCTCCAGGTACAACCACATGGGTATCGCCATTCTGAAGAAGATTTGGATGAATGGAAGTTTCAGCCCTGGGCCAAATCCTTGTTTAATTTTGCCGAGATGGGGCTGGGGGGCGGGGTCACTTGACAATACAGTGTTTTAAACTTCTCAGAGAGCTACCAGAACAAACAAACACATCTAAGTCTATTATTTTCTTTTTATTTATTTATCGTTTTTATAGTAACGTTCAAATACAGTTGCCTCCATTTTCCCATCAGCACTTTCCCGCGCCCCACCCACCCCCTTCTCCCATCTCCCGCCCCAGACCTGTGCTTTCATATTACTGTGGAGAAAGTAAGTGAAGAATTGACATGAAGAAAATCTATTTTTCTTTGATTCTACTAAAGAAAGGACAGTTTGGGTTTGTATTCATAAACCTCTTATTCTCCTTTTCAGATTAGGATTAATTGAATGGATTGAGAATACTTTTACCTTAAAGGATCTTCTTTTGAGTAACATGTCCCAAGAGGAGAAAGCAGCTTATACAAGGTAATGTGAGGTCTATGTATTTTCTCCAGCTCTGCTCTCATTCACCCCAGCAGGCCTCTGCTACCCAGACCAACATTCTGAGTAGAGTTGTTTCAAATTCAGTTTCCTCCACCTCGAGTTTCCAGTAACATTTTAGGGCCCCTTTTAACTGGTGCTCTCAGCCACACCTGGCCCAGTCTTTAATCTGCCTCTGGCCGGAGGAATAAGAAACAGAATAGAGAAGTCTAAACAGTAGTTGCATATATTTTACCACAATAAAAACAAAAGTACTGACTTTGAAAAAGAGGGAAAATTTTGAAGAAAATAAAATAAATAATAAGAATAGCAGCTAACATTTCACTAAATATTTTCTGTGTGCTAGACACTATTCTCAGTTCTTAAGATAAATGAAGTCATTTATTTTTTATAAAAACCTACGAGGTAATATTATCATGTCTGTACAGATGAGGAAGCTGATGTCTAAAGAGCTTAAGTAATTTGTGCTCGGTCAGTCAGCATGTAAGTGGTGTAGCTAATCAGAAGGTTTTTTTATTTGTTGTTTGTTACTGTAAAGAAAAATGACAACTTTGAAAGACATTTTGAAAGAGCAGTTGACCAGCTTCGATGACGAGCTATAGAATACAGGTAGAAGTGACAAACAGTGTCAAGGCCTATTTTTCTTCCTTGTACTCTCATTCTTCCCTGTATTTCCGTAGGAGCAATACGCTGGTCGGTCAGCAACAATTTCTATAGAATTAATCATTTTGATCAAATTCTTATTTGTGGGTAATAGTTGCTACATAAGACAGTGTTTAGCACCTTTTAATTTCATTCATTTGAGTCCTTTGTCCACAATCGTTTCCGCCTTCCCTGGGAGACAGGAAACTGATGGCCATTACTTCCTGGAGTCAGAAATTCCAAAGCTCACTGAGGTGCTAACTCAGTGGTCCTGACTCCCAAGGAGAATCTTGGACAAGCGACTCACCTCTGACTTATTCCAGTGCCTCGGTTAGTAAGTGGGATACTAATGTAAAATGCGTAAGATAAACATGGGTGTCAACAGAGTTTAAAGTGCTTTTCAGGGACAGAAATGTATACGTTACTTCCCACTACACCTTTTAAAATAAGGCACCTCCATCCCACATTACTAAAAATCATCGCTATTTTTTTTTTTACATAATTGCCATTTTTCAAACTAACAGTTTGCATCCCAGTTGGAACTAGGAGAGAATTTAGCTAAAAATTTGAGTGTCTATTAATAAAATTAACTTAGTAGCAACTCAGAAAAGATTCAACTTAAATGATTGAACTATTAAGTAATATGTTGCAAAATTGTTCTTTCTCTGGTTTGTTTTGTTTTTGTTTTTGTTTGTTTTTCTGTTTATTTGGGGGTTTGGGGTTTTTTGTTTGTTTTTTTTTTAGGAAAACTTGTTAAAGCTTTTGGCACAAACCCAAAAGTGGCTAAGCATACAAATATCACATTGTTTCCAACTACCCACTTACTTGCCTTTTGCCCATGAAGAATTATTGAAAAAAGCTTTGCAAATCCATTATCATCTAAAAAAAATACTTTATTCCTAATATGGATTTCGTAGGTATCTGCATACTGGAAATGAGAAAAAGAGTTTGGCAATGTTTTAAATAATGACAAAAACAGGCTTGGTCTGTCTTCAACAAATCATCTGTAGCGTTTTGTTTGAGGTGCTAACATGGCTTCACATGTCTTGCCTACTTCAGATGTTGCATGTGGTGCTGTCGTCCTGGGGAGGTTATTTTCTACGGCAAGATTTTTAGAACCGTCTGCCAAGGTCATTAACCACTTATGTTTATGTTTAGGTCATCTTGTTTCTCTCTGCATGAAGTGGGAAGATTGTTTTATCTGATTCTTTTGTGCCTGTATTTTTACACAGGAAATAGCTTTGGTTTCTTTAGGAGGAATTAAGAATGGATAATGATATGTTGAAATTCTAGATCCAAAGTAACGTGGGTTCAGTGGTAACATTAAATGTGATTAAATGTCATAGTTATTTCTCCTGCCTCTTCACTATTTTTCAATGAATTCTTGGTGATCTTTGCCTCTAAAATCACCTCATGCTAAATATCTTCCTAATGCCGATTCCCTTTTTCCTATTTCTTAGTGGTCCCAAAGCACCACCGTTTGAATATACAGACTGGCTGAGGAAGGTATCTGGAAAACTTGATATTGGTGCTTACATGCTAATATATAAGTAAGTTTATTTTGATTTTTCCCTTTAATAACTAGTTCATGCTTGTCAGAGTTACATATATACTTTTGTTTCTTAGAAAGTTTTATTTCAGAGAGGTCAAAGTCCAGTTACTTGATATTTGAGCTTCAGTGTGAACAAAGAATTTCATATTTCCGGTACAAGAAGTTTGTTCTAATCAGACATTCTCTATTATTGAATCATAGGAAAGCTAATCGTACCGAAACAGTGTCTTCTTTTAGAAAAAGAGAAAGTAGAGTGCCCGCTGGTCTCCTAAAGTAAGTGCCGGCACCCGTCCGTCCTGATCAGCCCGCGGGTAGGGCAGCAGGGCCCACAGCCTTGTGTCTGTCTCCCTGCCCCAGGCGCGCCTTCCTGAAGATGAGCACGGGCCCGGAGGCCTTTCTGGCCCTCCGCTCCCACTTTGCCAGCTCTCATGCTCTGATGTGCATTAGCCACTGGATTCTGGGCATTGGAGACAGACATCTGAACAATTTCATGGTGAGCATGGAGACAGGCAGGATGATCGGAATCGACTTTGGACACGCATTTGGATCAGCTACTCAGGTGTGCTCATCTTGCTCCCGTTGTTCTTGGCTCTCTGCAGTTGTCGTAGGACTTTGTAATAGCCTCTGGAAATGGGTAGTTTCGCCCTCTTCTTTATTTGTACTGTTGACACTAATATAGACGTCCCCGTTCTCCTCCCCTTTGCCTGCCTCCACGCATCCCCCGCTTCCCTCTGGCCATCACCACATGTGTGTTGTCTGTATCTGTGGGTTACACATGTATGTTATTTGGCTAATCCCTTCGCCTTTCATCCAGTCCCTTGTTCCCAGCAGCTGTCAGTCTGTCCCATGTATCCATGCCTCTGTTTCTATTGTGTTCATTAGTTTTATTTGGCTTGTTAGATTCCACGTATAAGTGAGATCATATGGTATTTCTCCTTCTCTGACTGGCTTACTTCATTTAGCATGATACTCTCCAGGTCCATCCATGCTGTTGCAAAAGTAAGAGTTCCTTCTTTTTTATGGCTGCATAGTATGGAAATGGATAGTTTTTAAAGAAGAAATAACATATCAGTTGAGTCAGTTTTATCATGAACATTGAATTTGACATTCTTACAGAAAGGGATATTCTCAACTTCATTTTGTCTTGATCCAGACAGGTTATGGAGGGGGCGATGATAAATTATGTAATCAGAGCTAAGAATAAAATGAGTTTCTATGAAAAAGGAAGACTATGAGGAAGTTTTTTGAAGCCCCATAATCAATATGCCTTTGTACAAGACATGACACAAATATTTTCTCTGAACTCTGAAAGTTTTAAATTGCACTTCTAACTCTCTGCAGACTGTGTGGTCCTCTGCACGTAGGTTTCTGCATTGCAAGGATGATTCTGTTGATTCCCCTTGTGTGCACAGTAAATTTCTATCCATGCAGCTGATTTTGAGAAAAGAGGAGTTCATCTTCTCACTAAATGTGAACAGTAACTGCAGGGAGATGTTTTGTTTGCGCTTGTTACTTTGAGGTTTCTAGTTAATATATTCTGTTTCTTGCCTGTGTTTTTTCTCTTTAGTTTCTTCCAGTCCCTGAGCTGATGCCTTTTCGTCTAACTCGCCAGTTTGTTAATCTGATGTTACCAATGAAAGAAACGGGTGTTATGTACAGCGTCATGGTGCACGCACTGAGAGCCTTCCGCTCGCACCCCGACCTACTCACTGCCACCATGGACGTGTTTGTGAAGGAGCCTTCCTTCGACTGGAAGGTGGGGTGGTTTACATGCGCTTTCACGTTTATTACAGTGCACCAGGGATTGGTGCGCCATCTGCTGTCATGTGATTGGAATGCATCAAAGTGTGTTGCTGAAATATTCACCTGGTTGTTTACAGCATTTCTTGAAATTAACATTTGGGATCATTTGGCCTGAAAACCAAATAAAAAAACACACCTTTATTTAGATAGAACTGTTATTTAAATAGAGTATATTTCTAACTAGGAGAGGAAACATGGACCCTTTGTTGGAGGGTTCAATTTTTCTAGGAGACAGCTTTTAATTTAAAGTCTGTTCTACAAGAGGTGTTTCTTGATCATAAAGACAAATAGTTCTTTCTTAAATATCAAGTGTTCTTTATAATATGGCCCCCAAAGAATGAAGCTTAGCGATGGCGCCCTTTATGTAGAGAGTGATCTGTTAAGCCGAACTGCTGCCCCTCAAGGTCATCGTCACTCTTATGTGAACTACCATTAGAAGCTATAGAGTTCCCCCCCCCCCGTAGTTATAGAGATGCTTGTTTGTTTGTTTTAAGATCATTACTTATTTAATCTGTTCGAACGTGGTCATATATACTGTCATTGTAATAAAAAAAAAATCATGTTCTTTTCATGTAGAATTTTGAACAGAAAATGCTGAAGAAAGGAGGATCATGGATTCAAAAAACAAATATCACAGAAGAAAATTGGTATCCCCGGCAGAAAATATCTTATGCTAAGAAGAAGTTAGCGGGTTTCAATCCAGCAGTTATTACTTGGTAAGATTATCATTTGTGGAAAAAACAAACAAAACACTTGATACTACCATTTATTGAGTTACTAAATGCTGTATAAAGTGCTGAGAACTTTACCTTTAGCCTGTGTTATTAGCCTTATTATCCTTATTTTACAAGTGAATGCATCATTAGCCATCAGAGAAATGCAAACAAAAGAGATACCACTTCACACCCTCGAATAAAAAGTGGAACATGACTAGGGTTGGCGAGGGTGTGCAGAAGTTGGAGCCCTCGTGTGTTGCTGGTAGGAAGGTAAAAGGGCGGTCTGGCAGTTCCTCAGAAATTTCAACACAGAGCTACCGTTTGACTCATCGGTCCAGTTCCTCAGTGGATACCCAAGAGAAATGAAAGTACAGACTGACACAAAGACTTGTAGACAAACATTACTAGCAGCATTATTCATGTTCCATTTTTCTACAAAGTGAATCTCTTAACTTCATGGTTACGAAAAACAGAAATATTCTGTAAGCGCTGAGAGGGAATGTTTAGTAGCCAGGATGCAGGCAACAAAGGAAAAATAATACCTGGTTTGTGTTTCTGAACTTGTTTAACATTTTTTCCAGTGAGGAGTTACTCCTGGGCCATGAGAAGGCGCCTGCCTTCAATGATTTTGTGGCTGTAGCTCGAGGAAGCAAGGATCACAACGTCCGTGCCCAGGAACCAGAGAGTGGGCTCTCAGAGGAGGTTCAGGTGAAGTGCTTGATTGACCAGGCAACAGACCCCAACATCCTCGGCAGAACTTGGGCAGGATGGGAGCCCTGGATGTGAAGTCTGTAGGAGTCAGCAGATAAAAAACATGAAAGTTTTTAAAGAATCTCCTAAACCTTCAATGAGCCGATTTTCCTTAAGCACTAAAGAGAAGAAATCTAGTTAGTGGTACAGTCTTAGAGCAGAAGTTTATCAAGATCATGATGAATAAGTGAATATTGAAATGAATGAATGTTTGGGTTATAATAAAAAACTAGGTTAGGGTTATAATAGACTTTTAATAGAAAATACATACCCAGGCTCATACACACACAAAGATTACAGCATATCACAAGAACTGTGACTTAGATAAACCCGCTATCTCAATAAATGGCATGTGTGAACATTCCGTTCAGGGTTCTCATTGGTAGTTGGGGCACATTGGAAACCACACCCATAAACTTCATCACTAAGACTTTGTGATGAATGTATTCACTAAGTGAAGCCCCCCCCCTCAACTGCTACATCGCTCTGTTCTGTTAGCAGGGCAGGAATAATGACAACAGGTAAAGCTGTGGCTGTGGCTTAGTATATTCAGATACGATCGCATTTGATACGTGAGGCTATTTTTGTAGAGGTGGGGTTTTTTTTCATTCTTTTAGTTTTGACATCTATGATAGAATTGTTCTCTAGAACAATTCTCTAGAGAGTATTTAGGAGAGATTAAAAAAAAACAGTCTTAGCGCTCACCTTTGTTGTTCTGAACCACCATGGGCAGGTAGATAAACTCAGGATAACTTCAGGAGTCCCAGGTCTGATGATAGGATGGCACTAAGCATTTCAGCTCCAGGAAAATCCAATGAATTCCTACATGAAGTGGATTCCTCACTTGGAGAGAAAACATGCATTTTAGAACAGCAACGTCAGATTCCAAAATAGAATACAAGGCTTTCTTTCCATTCGCAGAATCTCTGCCGCTCCTCTACCACCTGGGACTGTTTTCAGGTTGCCTTCAACTTTCTTTTATTGTTGTTTTCAAACATTTATATCTGGAAATTCTTGTGTGATTTTGAGAAATGGTAATCTTAAAAATATGGAACATTAAAGTTTTTTCCCAAATTAGTGTGTAGCTTTTATGCAATTTCAAAAGCAAATTGTTCATCTTATAAAATGTTGTATCACTTGACAAATTTACTGTTACTGACAGAGTGAATGCATTACGGTGTTAAAAGTAAATGCCTGTGTTCTCAACAAATAGTTTCTATTCAAAGAGATTTCATGTTTGAGGAACAGTAAGTGATCCTGTTTGTGAAAGTCCAGTATATACATGATCTAGTAAAAATATTTTGCTACAGCATAAAAACAACCTGAACAAGCCTATTAAATAACTATCATTTTCACTTGGATCCTGAAAATGTGGGATACGTTCATTAACTAAATCCTCATATTATGGGGAATCCTGGTTTTTGGCAACTACTTTTTATGTCAGTAGAAGTTCATGGTCACAAGATGACTGGGTGTTTGAGTCCAGTTTCCAAGCTGTCTGCTTGAAAACACTGTGAGAGCCCATGAGCCCACAGTGAAACGGAAGCATCCCAGTGGGCAGTGTTCGTCGGACACCGGTACAATGGCTCAGGGTAATAAATGTCCTCGTTACACATGTGGGGACTAATGTCCGATGCATACTTACGCTCCACACTTCAGCCCTGTGAGTCTTACTGAATGAAGAGATTTGGTTTGGCTCACACACCGCAGAAGGGTGATTGATGAGCAGAGGGGATGAGGGGTGCGGGACCTCCATGTCTCTAAAATTAATAAATAAAATTAAAAACTCAATGAAAGTGTTGAATGAACCCATGCTTATGAATATTAATTTGAGTACTTTATCAAACTGAAACCGTCTCTGTCATAAGTTCCCTTGGGACACGGGCAATGTCATAGTCACCGTCTCATTATCCAGCAGTGCCTGCACAGAGCACGCGTGATGAAACAATGGGGAAGGAGGACACGGAAGCAGGGAACAGACTGACAGCTACTGGGGGGTGGGAAGAATGGTGGAAAGAAGCATCCGGGAGTCACCATGGAACATGTGTGCACGACCCACAGGCATGGACAGCAGGGTGGGATGGACTGTGGGGGTAGGGGGTGGGCAGGATGGAGGAGGGCAAAAGAGGAAAAATGGGGACACTAATAGAATAAATAAAAATTTTGAAAGTTTAGATCTAGCCAGATCAAAAAAAACTTTAGAACTCTTCCTAAGAGAAATAAAAATTTTTTCATTGGCCTACAAGAAATTTTGAAGTACTATTTATCAGCAACCAGTGACTTCTACTAAAATGTATGTTTTGAACTTCAGAGTATTGGCTGTGAATCGAAGTGGGAGCACAGCTGTCGGGAGTGCACTGCTCTCTTTGAACGTAATAGAACTGGAGAATGTAAGGATCAGCCTTTTGAAGCGCAAAGCCCTTGGGATTTTGGTAGGGTTTGCATTGAATTTGTAGGTGGTTTTGTGCAGTGTCAAGATTTGAACAATATTAAGTCTTCCAGTCCATGAGTGCAGAGTATCTTTTATTTATGTCTTGATTTCTTTCAGTCATGTTTTATAATCCTTACTGGTTTTGATAGGTATGTTTTTCAGTTTCCTTGGTTAAATTTCTCCCTAGATATTTTATTCTTTTTGATGCTACTGCAAATGGAATTGTTTTTCCTAACTTTCCTTTTGGATTGTTTAGATATATAATTGACCGTGTGTCGATCTTTTCTCATGAAACTTTGCTGAATTAATTTGTTAGTTCTAGTACTTATTTTGTATACTCTTTAGGGTTTTTTACGTATAGGATTATGTTTTTTATGAATAGAGAGTTTCACATCTTTTCCAATTTGAATGCTTTTCCATTTCTTTTTTCTTGCCTGAGTACTTGGCCAGAACACCCAGCACAGTATTGAGTAGCAGCAGGGGAGGTGGGCATCCTTGTCTTGGTCATGACCTTAAGGGGGAAGTTTTAATGTCACCCTGATGTTAGCTGTGGGCTTTTATACATGCCCGTTATTGTGTTGAAGAAGATTCTTTCCATTCTCAGTTTGCTGGGTGTTTTTGTCATGAAGTGATGTTGAATTTTATCAAATGCTTTTTTTCACATCAACTGGTATAAACCTGTGGTTATTTTCTCCTTTGTCTATATAATGTCTAATATATTACAGCGATTGATACTTAGATGTTCAAACAGCCCTGCATTGGTAGGATAGATCCCACGTGGCCATGGAGACTAATCCTTGTAACACGCTGTTGAGTTCTCTTTTCTAGTATTTTGTTGACGATATTTGAATTGATATTTATAAGCGATATTGGTATCTAGTTTTCTACTGGAGCCTCTGGCTTTTGGCTTTGATGATTCCATTGTTTTTCTATATTTTGTTTATCTGTTCTATAATCTTTATTATTTCTTTAGTTTGCTAGCTTTGGAAGCTAAGTTTCGTTTGTTTAGCTTGCTCTTCTTTTTCTAGTCTTTCTAAGGTATAGAGTTAGGTTATTCATTTGCAGTCTTTTTTAATGTAGGAGTTAAAGTGTGAGCATCATTTTTGCTACATTCCTTAAGGTTCAGCATATTATGTTTTTGTTTTCATTTGTCTCAAAGTATTTTCTAATTCCCCTTGTGATTTCATTTTTGACTTGAATGGTTTAAAAGTGTGTTGCTGAATTTCCACATACTTGGAGTTTTTCGCTTTTCCATTTTATTGATTTCTGTCTTCATTATACTTTGCTCAGAGAAGATACTTTGTAAAAGTTCAGCCTTTTTTAAATTTTTTTGAGACTTGTTTGGTGGCCTATTCTGGAGAATGTTGCACGTGTACCTTGAAGAACGTTAGTTCCCCTTTTTTGGAGAAGAGAGTCCATTATGTCGAGTTCATTACAGTGTTGTTCAAGTCCTCTATTTTATTATTCTTTGGTGTAGGTTTTCTGTCTATCCATTATTTAAAGTTGGGCATTAAGGTCAGCAACTTTATTGTGGTTCTGTTTTGTCAGTGTTTCCTTCATAGATTTGGGGAATTTGCTATTTGGTGTGTGTATATTTATAATTGTTACATCTTTCTGATGGATGACTTTTTATCTATATAAAATGGCTTTTTTGGTCTCTTGTGATAGGTTTTATTTGAAGTCTGTTTTTTGATATTAGTAGCCGTGCCATCTTTTCGTTGGTTATGACCGCGTGGAATGTGTTTTCCACCCTTTCTCTTTCAGTCTGTTTCTGACTGTGGCTGTAAGACGAGTCCCTTGCACATACATTATAATTGGATCATGTTTTTATGATTTTTTTCTGCCAATATCTTTCTTTTAAGCGGTGAGTTTAATCCTTTTAGATTTAAAGTGATTTCTGATTAGGAAATACGTCTGTCATTTTTCCATTTTTTTATCTTTTTAAAATATATTTTATTGATTATGCTATTACAGTTGTCCCATTTTTCCTCATCATTCCCCTCCACCCTGCACACCCCCTCCCACCCACATTCCCCCCTTTAGTTCATGTCCATGGGTCATAAGTTCTTTAGCATCTAGATTTCCCACACTATTCTTGCCCTTCCCCTGTCTATTGTCTACCTACTGTCTGTGCTACTTATTCTCTGTACCTTTCCCCACTCTCTCCTCCTCCCACTACCCTGTTGCTAACCCTCCATGTGCTCTCCATTTCTGTGTTTCTGCTCCTGTTCTAGCTGTTTGCTTAGTTTGCTTTTGTTTTAGGTATGGTTGTTAATACCTGTGAGTTTGCTGTCTTTTTACTGTCCTATTTTTGATCTTCTTTTTCTTAGGTAAGTCCCTTTAACATTTCATATAGTAAGGGCTTGGTGATGATGAACTCCTTTAACTTGACCGTATCTGAGAAGTACTTTATCTTCCCTTCCATTCTAAATGATAGCTTTGCTGGATAGAGCAATCTTGGATGTAGGTCCTTGACTTTCATGACTTGGAATACCTCTTTCCAGCCCCTTCTTGCCTGGAAGGTCTCTTTTGAGAAATCAGCTGACAGTCTGATGGGAACTCCTTTGTAGGTGACTGTCCCCTTATCCCTTGCTGCTTCTAGAATTCTCTCCTTCATTTTCATCTTGGCTAATGTAATTAGGATGTGTTTTGGTGTTTTCCTCCTTGAGTCCACCTTCTTTGGGACTCTCTGAGCTTCCTGGACTTCCTGGAAGTCTATTTACTTTACCAGATTGGGGAAGTTCTCCTTTATTATTTGTTCAAATAACTTTTCCACTTGTTGCTCTTCCTCTTCACCTTCCAGTACCCCTATAATTCGAATGTTGGAACATGTAAAGATGTCCTGGAGGTTCCTAAGCCTCTCCTCATTTTTTTGAATTCTTGTTTCTTCCTTGTTTTCTGTTTGGTTGGTTGTTTCTTCCTTCTGATCCACTCCATTGATTTGAGTCCCAGTTTTCCTCCCATCACTATTGGTTCCTGTGTGTTTTTCTTCATTTCACTTATTGTAGCCTTCATTTGTTGATCTAATTTGTGAGCAAAATCAACCAATTCTGTGAGCATCCTGATCACCGGGGCTTTGAACTGTGCATCTGATAGGTTGGCAATCTCTTCGTCGCTTAGATGAATTGGCTCTGGGGCTTTGATCTGTTGTCCTGTTTGAGCCATTTTTGTTTTTGGTTTTTGTTTTGGTCTAGTCTCGGCTGTTAGATGGTGGGGGGCGGAGCCTTAAGTGTTCCCCAGGGCGGAGCCGCCCAGTCGCAGGGTAGCGACGCTGTATGTGGGGGCGGGGTCTGAGAGGGACCAATGGCGTTTGCCTGCTCTCTCTCAGATTCCAGTCCCTTCTGCTGCTTCCCCTTCCCCTGGATTATCTGCACAGGAATGTGGGACCACCTGGTCAGTCAGCCGCCTTGCTCGGCCTCACTGGGTCTGCACAGCTGCCACCCCGTGCCTGCGGTCCGCTAGCTGCCACCTGTGCACCTGGGATCGGCCAGCCGCTGGTGCCTGCGTGCCCGGTCCACACCTCCGCTTTTTCCTCCTGCGACTCCTCCCGTCTTACCGGTCTGTATGAATGGTTGTTGGACTTCCGTACAGTTCAATTTTCTATCAGTTCTGGTTGTTTTCTTGTTTCTAAATCTTTGTTGCCCTTAATTTTGGTTGTGTGAAGAGGCACAGTGTGTCCAGCTACGCCTCCATCTTGGCCGGAAGTCATTTTTCTATTTGTTTTCTCTAAGTTTTATCTTTTTTCCTTAGATTCTTCCCATACTGAATTGATAGTAACATATCTTCAATAGCATAAAAACCTGTGCTTCTGTAACATTCCATTCTCTCTCACTTTATGTTCTCACAAATTGCATCTTTATGTAATGTAGATTTAGATTCATAATTATTGTTTTATGCATTTGCCTTTCAAATCATATAAACAAAAAGTTACAAACCAATAGATGTTTATATAGTTACTTTTACCAGTGTTTCTCAGTAAGCCTTGTAATCTTTTGTTGAGATTTGGATATTTAGAATATCATAATGCAGTGACTCTGGAAATCACATTTTCCTCCCTCCCTGCAGTTTGCTGAGGGTTGTAATTGTCCATTTTTAAGTGGCTTTTCCAGACTTTTTTTTATTTTGCAAAGACTGTATTTCTTGTCATGTCTGATCACCAAAATCCGTTTCACTGTTTTAGCAGTGAAGCAGTGACAGATTACCTTAAACACCTGGCACCAAAAAGAATGAAAAAATCAACACCTCCTTCACTTTGCAGGTTGGTTTTAAACAGGGGTACTTGGCAAGACGGTCAGCAGCTCCGTGATAGCCTTCGCCTCCTGCTTATGTAGAGTCCGGGGACTGGCTCTAGTTACAAGTCTTAGGATTTTCTTGGGCCTTACATGTGCCAGGGCTCGGCATCTACAACGCACATGAGAGACCTCCAAAGCCCTTACTCTAACTCCAAGGGCACTCCTCAGCCTGCTTCTGAGCAGACTGTTGCTCCATCTGCTATGTGCCCCATTCCCCGCCCCCCCTTCCCCAAAGCCCATGGGCAGTACAGGTCTTTAAGTGCTCTGATCCTACATCCTGGAACGCTGCTTGAGCTGAGGGGCAAAACAAAAGGAAGTTTCAGTGCTGGTCCCTCAGGTAACACACACAACCACAGTGTTTTTTAGAACAAGGCCCTGTCGGCACCCACCCCACTCCCGTGACACCAGTGAGCCACACCAAGAACATGTTGCTCGGTCCCTGTGGTCACTTCTGAAAGCTGGGAAGGGAGTGGGGGTGGCAGGCAAGTAAGCAAAAGTGCTTCAGCACTTGTCAAATTTTCACAGCTGCTTGCTTTCTTAAGCATCTACACTTGTTTCTGTAAGTATTGGATGAGAGTCCAGAGTTCCAAAAATATGGATTCTCTCATTTTGTGGCCAGCTCATTGGCTGCTTTGGTGGAGGTGTGGATTTTCGGAGAGTCCTGCCAAGGCGTTTTCCATGACACCGCTCAGATTATCATTTATAGCTCAACAAAGATTCCTCTTCTCACACACTTGGATGCCTACAGATGTCTATACATCTCTATATCTGAAGGTGGGTGAATTGAAATGCATAGGGGAGGCAGAATTGGGGAAATGGAGGGCTCAGTGCCTTTGACCCTGGTTCTCTGGCTGCCACACAGATGAGCAAGCCCTGCCGAGTTCGGTGACAGTGGTAGTGACTGCTGAGACTCCAGCCCCCACATCACCGACCCGGTGAAGGGAAAGGACCGCAGCAGCGTCAGCGCACGTGCCTGGCCTCCTCCCGCTGCAGCAGGGCCACACCACCAGCTGCGTGGATCCAGGCAGCAGGGGTGGTAGGGGTTTTAACACAGCCGCCCATCCCACTGCCGCAGTGGAGTTGCCCGAGTCCCACACTCATCCCTGTAACCCTGACGGTGACCCCCACAAATGCTGCAAACATTCTATCCTGGCGTCATGCAGCAGTAGCACTAACAGCCCAGAAGCACCAACTGCAATGCAGAGGACACCTGGAACACCTCTGATAGAGGTGGTGAAAAGTGCTGGGTGGCCTTCAAACGTAACGAGAGTCAGCTCAGGTGAGAGAAACTAATGCAGCCTAATGGGCGGGGCTGGGGGAGAGGCTTCTTGTCACCAACCTGCTCAATTGTTTAAACAAAGCTACACCTAAATACGCAAGGTATTCCCTACCTCAGATGTCCCAGCAGAGGAACAATTAATCCAGCACCATGAGCGATGTCAGTAACTCAGCATCCCACAAATGAAATCATTCAGAACCAAATGCAAAGTCACAGAAGACTGTGATCTAAATGAGAGAGAATTCAAACAATCCCTGTCACAAGGAAACTCGATGAGAGACAAGAGAACTCATAAAGGCAGTTAGTGATCTCAGGAACAACATTAATGAACAGGATATACCAAAGATTGAAACTAAAAAGAACAAAACAAATTCTGGAAATGAAGAACTCAATCAATGAGGTGACGAGTGCATTAGAAAGCATTGGAAATAGAGCAGACCGTGTGGAAGAGAGAATGGGCAAGCCTGAAGGTAGAAATCCAGAAATCTTTAAGTGGAAAAGGAGAAATACCTAAGATTAAAACAACTCTACTAGAATTATCCAATTCCATTAGATAAAACATTATAAAGGCAATGGTATTCCAGGAGAAGGAAACAGAGAGCCTATTTAAAGAACTAATAGATAAGAACATCCCCAATCTGGGGAAGGAGCTGGACGTACAAGCAAGAGATGCTTGTATAGAACACCCAATTACCTCAATGCAAAAAGACCTTCTCCAAGACACATTATGTTAAGTGTGTCAAAGTCAACGATGAAGAGGAAATTGCCAAGGCCGCCAGGAAGGAATGGAGTAACTTACAGAGAGGGGCCACCCATCAGGATCTCAGACTTCTCAGCAGAATCTCCACAAACCGAAAGAAGATGGAATAACCTATTCAAAATATTGAAAGATTGAAACTTCCAGCCAAGAATACTCTATCCAGAAAAGTTATCCTTTGGATGTGAAGGAGAAATAAAGGCTTTTCTAGACAGACAAAAGCTGAATGAGTTCACCACCACGAGAACTTCCTCACAAGAAAGATTGAAAGGCGCTTGCACTGGAAGTTAAATGGCAAAAGTACAGAAAACTCTGAGTAAGGTGAGGAACAGCCAAGATCAGAAAACTGCAACTCTATTCTAGAATGTACTGTTAAACAATTATAGCATAAAGGTTAAAGTGGGGGAAGCATTACAACTAACTACAGCTACTTCAATTTGGTGGCAAACACAACACAAAAAGGAATAATTATTATTGGAAATATGAAAAGGAAGGAGGAAAAACATAAGTTGTATGGGCAAATGAAGATAAGATGCTATCAGAAGAGAAAGGACTATTTTATCTATGAGATGTTTTATATGAACTTTATAGTAGCCCCCAAACAAAAATCTAGATCAGAGACATGATACATAAAAGGAGAAAACAGAGGAAAACATCACAAAACGAACAAATTAAAATAGCAGACGAAACAACAAGAGAAAGGAAACAATGGAGGTACAGCGCAAACAAAAGATAAGAGTAGTAAATTCTCATGTATCAGTAATCAACCCAAATGTAAATGGATTTAACTCACAAACCAAAAGGAGACCCTTCAGGAGACCCACATGATACCCCAAGCAAGTGGTATCCAAAAAGAAAGTGGTTCTAGTCATATTTATACCAGACAAAATAGATTTCAAGCCAGAAAAGTGCTAACAAGAGACAAAGATGGAAAAAGGGGGAAATCCATCAAGATGGCCTAGTGTTTATTAGGGAGGGTGTGTGTGTGTGTGTGTGTGTGTGTGTGTGTGTGTGTGTGTGTGTTATTAACAGACCTAAGGGAGAAAGAGACAGCAACACAATAATAGCAGAATTTAACACCCCACACAAATGGATAGATTATCCAGATACAAAGTAAACAAGGACACATTGGCCTTAACTGACACATTAGACCAGATGGGCCTAATAAACATTTACAGAAAATTCCTTACTAGTAAATGGTCTGTTCAGATTTTCTATTTTTTCCTGATTCAATTTTGATAGGTTTTATGTTTCTAGACATCTGCTCATTTCCGTTTGTTGGTATATAATTGTTCATAGTGATCTCCTATGATCCTTTGTATTTCTGGGGTATCAGTTAAAATGTTTCCTCTTTTGTTTCTGACTTTATTTGAGTCCTCTCTCTTTTTTTTGTTGGCGAGTCTAGCTAAAGGTTTATTAATTTTGTTTATCTTTTCAAAAAGCCAACTCACCCTGGAAAAAACATTTACCTTGAGTTCCTGGCCCAGAGCACTGTAACTGCCTGAGCGAAACTTCTCTAACACACGCATTTTCTTAATGCACATCACGGTTTTCCTGTGCTTAGGGACTCTAGACCTCACTTCAGCACTATGCGTGGGGGCAATTTGAAACAGTGAAATCACCAACAAAAATTCTGAAACCTGACACTTAATAGGCTGCAAAAGGGCACTGTTTTTTTACAGTGTAAGAGCTGAAACAAGAAGGCAGAGTTTTCCTTGTTTGACCTCCACTGAGAACATGTGCCTGTCAAAATTGTTGCCTCTCAGTGCATGTCAGTAGATGAGCACAAAAGTGCTGTGAGTATCTTCCTGTGGGTTATAAATAAATTTTACTGCGTGAATTTTTGCAAATATAAAATAGGCAAAAAAAAGAGGATCAACTATAGTTAATTTCCCTTTCCACCTGGTGCTAATGGCCGCTCCCCTGGACAGCAGGGCTCTAGCACATTCTCTGCAGAACTCCTATGACAGTTATCTTACCTTCCTGTATTTAACAAAAAAAATAATAATAATAAGCCTCACCTGAGGGTATTTAAGAGGAAGGGAGGGAGGGAGAGACAGAAACATGGATGTGAAAGGGAAACATTGTTTGGTTGTCTCCCACATGTGCCCCAACCCGACATTTAACCCACAGCCTAGGTGTGTGCCCTGACTGGGTATCGCAACCACAAGCTTTGGTGCATGAGCTAACATTCCAACCAACTGAAACACCTGGCCAGGGCTCACCTCCTTGTATTTGTATGCTTTGAGATGGAAGGATAATTCTGGGAAAAAATATCTTTAGTCACAGGTAGATAATAACCTGATGGACACTCTTAATAGTTCTCTGGTTATTAAAGATCATCACCTCACTGATACACTGAATCAAGTCATCAGTTTAACTTTGCCTTTGAGATGCTCGCTGCAATAAGGTCACAATCTACTATCGTTATGTGTCCCCCTCTGGGAGTAGACAGGTGTTTGCTATTACAGGCACCAAACAATTGAGAATCACGGTGAAAAGTGACAGTTGGGTGCTGAGTAGGACATCCTCTCTGCTCCTTTGTTTCACCCATTTGGGTTCCTTTTTATACATTTTTGGTTTATTTTATTAAATTACATTTAGTTTTTTTTTTTATATTGGGTTACTCTGATGCTAACCTAGTGACAAGAATAGAATTTAATATGTCAGTTTTAATTATGGTTCTTAGTAATAAATGTATTTTAATTATTAAGCAAATGTAGAATAACTTGAATTTTGATAGCAAACTAAGATTTATACCAATTTCATGGCACTTCAATCCCTTATTGTGAAATTATAAACAAGTCATTAGGTATAAGATTCATCTCTACGACTTGAAAGAATTTACTGGATTAATTCTCTCCTAAACCCAGAATTTTTAATGCAAGTTATAGTTAGATGACTCTGCTACTGAGTAAAACGGAACTGAGAGCACTGCTTCCAGCGTTTCCGCACATTCTCCTTCTCGGGACCTGAGTGGGTGGATGGCTCACAATGCTTCAGGCACTGATGTAGACGGAAACTTCTAAAAGCACAGTGCTGGCAGTTCGGGGGGAACTTGGTTTTCATTCCCCTGTATCGTTTAAATAAACTCCCTTCACTCCATGACAGCAATCCTGTGAATAAGCCACTATTATATGTGTCAGCTGCAGTGTCAGAAATCCACACCAAGAGGAGCCTACATTTCTTAGGGTAAAGCCAGCTACCGAAAACCCAAAACACAGTATAGTATCTTAACAGTTACTTTTTTAAAAAAAAGTGTCGGGTTTAAAGTTTCAAGAGTTATGTTCCTTGTAAAGAGTTATTATGGAGGCATCAAGGGCCAGTACAAGAAGTGCCCACCAGTAAATGAGTGGATCCCAAACCTATGGTACATTTACACAATGGAATTCTATGCAGCAGAAAGAAAGAAGGAGCTCCTACCCTTCATGACAGCATGGATGGAACTGGAGAGCATTATGCTGAGTGAATAAGCCAGGATGTGAAAGACAAATACCATATGATCTCACCTATAAGTGGAACGTAATCAACAAAACAAACAAGCAAGCAAACTATAACCAGGGACATTGAAATAAAGAACAAACTGACAGTAACCAGAGGGGAGGGGCGAGGGGAATAATGGGGGAACGAAGGGGAAGGGTGTAGTCAAGGAACATGCATAAAGGACCAGTGGGCAAAGCCAAAGGGGGGTAGGATTGAGGGTGGGAGGTGGGTGTGGGTGAGGCGGGGAAAAGTGGTGGTGGGAAAATGGACACAATTGTGCTTGAACAACAATAAAAAATAAGTCAAAAAAGGATTTGCTGTCATTTAAAAAAATGGGAAAAAAGTGGTGAATTAGTTTCTGGTTACTAGTATGAAGAAGAAAGCCCCAGTGATTCCAAGACAGTGATGAGGAAGAGCCGAGTGTAGGGCAAGGAGGGCAGGTGCCTTTAGAATAAAGGTGGTTGATACCCAGTCAAGTTTGTCACTTTTTAAAAATTTAATCTTCATTATATTTTTTTCTCCAAAACCATTTAGTCCCCTTCTACCCCACTGTACCCAGCAATCACCACAGTGCCATCCATGTCCATGAGTCCTTTCCCCTTTTTGCTCAATCCTTCCACCCCCTAACCTCCTCACCAGCTGTCAGCCTACTCGCTCTGTCTATATTTTGTTTGTTCAGTTTGTTCATTAGATTCCACATATTAGTGAGATCATACAGCGTTTGTTTTTCTCTCACTGGCTTATTTCACTTAGCATGTTCTCCAGGTCCTTCCATACTGTTCCAACAGGTAAAATTTTCTTCTATTTTTCATGTCCACGTAGTATTCCATTGTGTAAATGTCCCATAGTTGTTTTATCCACTGATCTACTGATGGACATTTGGGCTGCTTCTATATCTTGGTGATTGTAAATAGTGCTGCAATTAATGAACATAGAGGTGACTGGCTTTTTAGGTGACTAGAAGCCTGTATTCTGCTTTTTTAAAAAAAGACTTTTTCCTTATACTTTTAAGAATTTTTTGCATTATTAAATTCTTGTTCCCTCTAATGTTTTGAAACCTCACCCAAAATGTGGTAGTATCATTAATCAAATACAAAATAATAATTTTAAGACTAACAACATACCAATATTATGCTTAGCCAATTTGGAACTGAATCTTCCCTGGGACTACATGGCAGTTTTCCTCTGCTAAGTTACAGCTTCGTGTTTTAATGGAGAAACATTTAGCATTTTTAAAAATATATTTTATTGATTATGCTATTACAGTTGTCCCATTTCTTCCCCATCAGTCCCCTCCACCCTGCACACCCCCTCCCACCCACATTACCCCCCTTCAGTTCATGTCCATGTGTCACAGGTTCTTTAGCTTCTACTTTTCCCACACTATTCTTGCCCTTCCCCTGTCTATTTTCTACCCACTGTCTATGCTACTTATTCTCTGTACCTTTTCCCCCCTCTCTCCTCCTCCCACTCCCTTGTTGCTAACCCTTCATGTGATCTCTATTTCTGTGGTTCTGCTCCTCTTGTTTGCTTGGTTTGCTTTTGTTTTAGGTGTGGTTGTTAATATCTGTGAGTTTGCTGTCTTTTTACTGTCCTACTTTTTATCTTCTTTTTCTTGGAGAAGTCCCTTTAACATCTCATATAATAAGGACTTTGTGATGATGAACTCCTTTAACTTGACCTTCTCTGAGAAGCACTTTATCTTCCTTTCCATTCTAAATGACAGCTTTGCTGGATAGAGCAATCTTGGATGTAGGTCCTTGACTTTCATGACTTGGAATACCTCTTTCCAGCCCCTTCTTGCCTGGAAGGTCTCTTTTGAGAAATCAGCTGACAGTCTGATGGGAACTCCTTTGTAGGTGACTGTCCCCTTATCCCTTGCTGCTTCTAGAATTCTCTCCATTTTAATCTTGGCTAATGTAATTATGATGTGCCTTGGTGTGTTCCTCCTTGGGTCCAAATTCTTTGGGACTCTCTGAACTTCCTGGACTTCCTGGAAGTCTAACTCCTTTGCCAGATTGGAGAAATTCTCCTTTGTTATTTGTTCAAATAACTTTTCCACTTGTTGCTTCTTCCTCTTCCCCTTCTGGTACCCCTATAATTCGGATATTGGGATGTTTGAAGATGTCCTGGAGGTTCCTAAGCCTCTCCTCATTTTTTTGAATCCTTGTTTCTTCATTCTTTTCTGATTAGATATTTCTTTCTTCCTTTGGACCACTCCATTGATTTGAGTTTGAGTTTTCTTCTCATCTCTATTGGTTCCCTGTGCGTTTTCCTTCATTTAGCTTATTGTAGCCTTCATTTGTTCAACTAATTTGTGAGCAAAATCAACCAATTCTGTGAGCATCCTGATAACCAGCGCTTTGAACTGTGTATCTGATAGGTTGGCTATCTCTCGGTCACTTAGATGAATTGGCTCTGGGGTTTTGATCTGTTGTCCCGTTTGAACCATTTTTTTTGTTGTTGTTGTTTGTTTGTTTTGGTCTGGTCGCAGCTGTTACATAGTGAGAGGCGGAGCCTTAGGTGTTTCCCAGGGCGGGGCAGCCCAGTTGCTGGGTAGTGACGCTGTATGTGGGGGTGGGGTCCAAGAGGGAACAATGGTGCTTGCTTCCCTCTCTCTCGGATTCCAGTTCCCTCCGCCACTTTCCCCAAGCAAATTGGGCCCTTCTGGTGCTGATTTCCATGTGGGTGGGCTTGTGTACATTCTAGGAACTTTCCTGTGAGGCTGTGAGTCTCTCCTGGCACTTTAACCCCCACAAGTGTTTTCAGTCATTTTTAGGTTTTATTTCCTGTCGCTGGGGCCCTGGGTTGCCAGGTCTGTCTCGCTCCCCATTTTTGCCTGGATTATCTGCGTGTGAATGTAGGCCTGCCTGGTCAGCCAGCCACAGCCTCACTGGTTCTGCCCATTGCCACCCTGTGCCTGGGGTCTACCAGCCTCTACCTGTGCACCTGGGGTCTTCCAGCCGCTGCCTGTGTGCCTAGGTCTAACCATCTCCACTTTTTCCTGCCGCGACTCCACCCCTCTTACCAGTCTGGATGAATGGTTGTTGGACTTCTGTACAGTTCAATTTTCTATCAGTTCGGGTTGTTTTTTTGTTTCTAAATCTTTGTTGTCCTTAATTTTGGTTGTGCCAGGAGGCACAGTGTGTCCACCTGTGCCTCTATCTTGGCTGGAAGACATTTAGCATTTTAAAATGTGAACATTAATTCTTTTCCAATTTGTTTGCCATTTATTTCTTTTTGTCTTCTAATTGCTCTAGCTAGAATGTTCAACAATATTATATCAAAATGTTAAAGGCAGCCTGGCTGGTGTAGCTCAGTGGGTTGAGTGCTAACCTGAAAAACTGAAGGGTTACCAGTTTAATTCCTGGTCAGGGCACATTCCTGGGTTGCAGGCCAGGTCCTCATTTGGGTTAGGGGCATGAGAGAGGCAACCAATTAATGTTTGTCTTGCACATTGATGTTTCTCTTCCTCTCTTCCTCCCTTTCCTCTCTCTAAAAAATATTTTTTTAAATAAAAATGTCAGAAGCAGACATTTTTAAGACAAAAGACTCATGGAACCTGGCCTGATGGCTCACTTGGTTGGAGCATCATCCCATACACCAACAGGTCATGGGTTTGATTGCCAGTCATGACACATACCTAGGTTATAATTTCGACCCTGGGTCAGGGCACACATGGAAGGAAATCAATGCTTCTCTCTCTCTCTCAAAATGATAAACATACCCTCAGGTGAGGATTTAAAAAAAAACTTCATGGATCCGGACATCATGCTGATGCCTGGCAGACAGGAGGGGTGGGGTGGTAGAGGAGGGTGTAACGGGGATGCATGGTGATGGACGAAGACTTGACTTAGGGTGGTGGACACAACACAGTGTACAGATGTTGTGTTGAAGAGTTGTGCACCTGAAACCTGTACAATTTTGTTAACCAGTGTCCCCCCAATAAAGTCAATAAAAAATGAAAAGAAACAGTAGAAACAAAAAAACTTTTAAAGGTTGTTCATTCAGTCAATATTTGTTATCATCCAGGACCTGAGTTGGTGCTGGAAATAGAACAGATTATATATATTAAAAAGCAGACATTTTTGCCATGTTCCTGAACTTGGAGGAATAGCTTTTGTGTTGCACAATAAACATGTTTAGCTGTAAGTTTTTCATAAATGCTCTTGATCATGTTGAGGAACTTCCCATAACTGCAGAACCAGCTCAAACTAGTCTTACCCTGTTTCCAACAAGATATGGGGTTGCTTTTAAGGGGCAACACAGCAAAACTGTAAGCCATGCAGTTGAAGCATGCGCAGAGGAGAGAATGCTAGCCTTTCATAGCACGTGGAGCCAAAGTTTAGCTCTGCCCGCTGCCCCTAACCCACCACCAGGGTCCTCTCAGAAGCAGAGGGTGGAGGGTCCACTGTCCGGAAAGATGTGGGGCTGAAGCCCTGCATTTGAAACCTGTGCCACCAGTGTTTCCCCATACTAGCCCACCCTTTCCCAAATCCTTCAGTCCCACTCCGAAACCTCAGTCAGAGAAAGAGACTTGAGCTCTGCTTCCTGTCTCCTTTCTTTTTTTTTAATACATTTTATTAATTATGCTATTACAGTTGTCCCATTTCTCCCCCATCATTCCCCTCTACCCTGCACACCACCTCCCACCCACATTCCCCCCTTTAGTTCATGCCCATGTGTCATAAGTTCTTTAGCTTCTACATTTCCCACACTATTCTTGCCCTCCCCCTGTCTATTTTCTACCCACCGTCTATGCTACTTATTCTCTGTACCTTTTCCTCCTCTCTCCTCCTCCCACTCCCCTGTTGCTAACCCTCCAGGTGATCTCCATTTCTGTGTTTCTGCTCCTGTTCTAGCTGTTTGTTTAGTTTGCTTTTGTTTTAGGTGTGGTTGTTAATATCTGTGAGTTTGCTGTCTTTTTACTGTCCTATTTTTTACCTTCTTTTTCTTAGATAAGTCCCTTTAACATTTCCTATAATAAGGGCTTGGTGATGATGAACTCCTTTAACTTGACCTTATCTGAGAAGCACTTTATCTTTCCTTCCATTCTAAATGAAAGGTTTGCTGGATAGAGCAATCTTGGATGTAGGTCCTTGACTTTCATGACTTGGAATACCTCTTTCCAGCCCCTTCTTGCCTGGAAGGTCTCTTTTGAGAAATCAGCTGACAGTCTGATGGGAACTCCTTTGTAGGTGACTGTGCCCTTATCCCTTGCTGCTTCTAGAATTCTCTCCTTCATTTTAACCTTGGCTAATGTAA